>UZAF01019485.1:1740-23644 GCA_900617895.1 Haemonchus placei | reverse complement strand
AGTACTGCCATTACAGTACAGTAGAGATCACAATTTGAATCATCCTCCTCACTTCATATTACTCACTTCACTCCGCAGTGCTCACTTTACTCCATTAGCCTACCCACAAAGTAACTGCTTTTTATATAAGAAGAATAAGTTTTCCATATCACTACCTTTATCATAATCACAAAGTAACCCGGACGGACAGACCGACAAACCGACATACCGACATACAGACAAACCGACATACCGACAAACCGACAAACCAAGTTAAAGGATAAAGGATAAAGTTTTTGGCGTTAATCAATCCCGTCTGAGGGATGCGCCCCCGCACTCGACTTCCATTCAGAATCGTAGTGGCGTAATGAGTGCGTATATGGCCTATACAATGACTTGCGGTGGCCAGCCGATGTACAAGTCAGTGCTTTTATCCTCCCAGACGAGTCTGCTACCAATCAGCCGACCCCGAAGGGATGGAAGGCTTGGTTGGCCTAGGCGGGCATCGATCCGGGATTCGAACCCCTGACCGTGCGTGTGATATAGTGCGCCACTTGCCACTACACCACCTCCGCCCCAACAAACCAAGTTACTGCTTTATATATAAGAAGGATAAGGCCAGTGGATCATAAATCATGCTTTCTTTGATTAAGCAGGTTGTTCTGCTACAAAAGGTACGATTTGGAGCAAAAAAGACGAGATTTTAAAATTTCTTATGAGTGTCCAGACATTCGCAGTTATCAGAGTTATTATATAAGCACTGATTACCAGCTGGATTGCTTTCCTTGCACCCGACCTCCTCTCTACGGCAAACTTTGGCTGATATTTCGAATTTTAGGCGAGAAGAAATGGAGTCTTCGAAAAAAATGCAAACTCAACGATCCAACTGATGGGTCAAATTGAAGATGAAACAAGTGGATTGAACACCTATTGACCACAAGGCAGAAACGACTGAAGCATGGGTCGAAAAATGGTGAAGTGCAATTAAGTCGTTTACTTTGACCGATCCAACTGCCCGTCTCCCAAATGGCGCACGATCACACTTGAGTCCGAACGTCGGAACCTGGCTCCATAACCAGAAGTACCATTTGTGGTACGTTGTTCAAACCTACGAAGATCTACTGCAAAAATGAACGTACTCGAGTATTCGAGGCACAATTCGGTAACGACGATACAAAGAATAATAGTACGGCCTCTCACTAGCATCATTTCTATTAACTGATTTCAAAATCATAAAAACTTTTTTCATGATATTGACGGTGATCTCGCCTCATATCGATTACATGTGTATGTGCCCGATGAAATAACGGTCGGTAAGCTTATCCTACTATCATACTTATTTTCAAACTTATGAGAAAGATGGAAACCTTAACGGTAAGTGGTAAGAAGTGGTAACATTCAGTAGGAGCCGATAGGGAGTTTTAGAAGGCGGCAAGAGTAGTAGGATCCGTTACTTCCATCGTGTTGACGGCGCAGCCTTAGCATTTTTGTAAGGGGGTTAAGTTAAGAAGGGAAATATTTGGTGATAGGAATTGATAATACCTGTACTGACTGATGATGAACTATAGAAGGTGAAGCAGTTAGGTCTTAATGGCTCTCGTGTCAACAGCGTGGTTTTGGCACTTGAGTGGGTGCTGTGGGATATGAATAACCGTAAGATGATTGGTGGCAAGGACTAATGGCAAGTGAAGAGCGCTGGCAGAAAGCCCTATAACGCTAAAGCCACTATGTCTGTAACCCTCTTCGCTTCATTAGTGGAACCTTGAAGTTCCAGTAGGTGATGCCCAAGCCGTTTCATAAAGGCATTGGTCAATAGTAAGGACAAATGGCCAGTGATGTTGGAGGACGAACATAGGCAGGTAGATCTGGAACGTTCCGTTGTTTGACAATCGTTCCACATGAGATAATTCATAAACCGGGGCGTCTATATGTCCTCTTGCCATCTACGTTTGCTCATTTTCCCATCAACTGTGATCACCTGTATCACCTGTCCTCCGTTGGTCATCGACTTCCTCGAGCAGGCGCCAGTAACGTCTACATTCACCCCTGTCGCAAGCTAGAGTGGTCCAGTACATCATCCTCTCTTCAGGGACACCAGGTCCAACATTCCTTTCGTTCAAAGCTTTCGTGAAGAAGTCTGACCATCTCGTGTCCAACCAACTGCGATATGTTCTGCAACAGGTCACCGCACGATCAGAATGCTTGATCCACGGGTCTTTGGCGCCCTTTCCTAATTAACGAGAGACCAGTTCGATTCCGAGAGGTCCCATCACAAGGTGTGCTCCCCCAAACTCACTGTAAGTTCATCCGATACAGTTTTTGAATGCGATTAGGATTTATTAGTGCTAAGTCACAAAATGTTCCAAAAAAAAAATCAAGTTTTAGGAAAATGCGCGTGCGCCTGACCTTGTTGCTTTATTGTCTGCTCCCGGCGACCATTGGGAACACCACCAATGACTCTACTAACTTCCTCACTAATCTTATAGGTAAGCGGGTCGAGTTTTTGAAGAGATTTGCGAGTGATCGATTTGTTCAGGTTCTTTTCGCGGCCCAAATGCGATCAATATCTCCCAGTTTTTGTCGACTTTCCAAATGCCTGCTTGCATGAAGCAGTGTCTGCCGGAGATTGACGGGGTGCTCAGTGCTCTGTCAAAGAACAATGACACCAAAGATATGGCCAACTTCTGCAGGTTTGTCGCTATTATGACCCTTGGAAAAGTAGGCTAAGTGTTTTCGATTTTTTCGTGATACTGACGGTTTTGGCTTGGGTTGATATAAAGTAGTACCTTTGACATCACACGAGAGATCGCAATAACGAGATCCGATTTGGTACGTCGTGCAGCCATCCGTGTCGGTTGGTCGCCCTTATGCCCGCACCTTACCCAGCTCATCAAAGCATAACTCCGAAACCTTCACGCTCGGATCGTAATGCAAAGGAATATTAAGGGCGTTCAAGCTAACAGCGAAGAGGTCATAGCAGGGAAGGACTCGAAGACGCCCTGAGTTCTTCTCTGATGCAGTGGCAACCTTGTGTTGACTAAGCCCTCGCTAGGCGTTACCCCGCAATACAGGGCCGGTCTGATGCTGTCAGCGTTCGGAACTTCCGACCAAACTCTGTCTAGGAAAGTCTAGTAAGGCAAGTTCACAGTGGCAAGATCCTGACAGAGCACACTGGTTCTGGAGCTTATATAATCCACTTTTCTTTCAAAGGATGAGGTCTAAGTGAAACAGTGAAGAAGAAGCAGTCATTTCAAAAAGTTTGGAAGAAAAATCCTAAACTGAATTCTCTAATTCAGCACCATCCCTCGCTTCAACCTCTTTAGTGCTTCATTTAGCTTTTGTCTGATAAGGAAAATGGATGATACTGACTCCATCTCCAGTTCGCCCTGCCAGTGCATATCTTTTCGCCGGAATGGGAACAAGAACTCACGACCCCCCCTTCACTTGCTGATTCCCTTAAAGGCAGTTTCTGGTTAGAACTCTGCTCGAGTGCATCTACCACACGCCTATACAGTAGATAGCAGCTTGAAAACATCCGCTTCTTCATCAATACATAGAAGTCAATCATTAAGAAGCAATGTATCATAGTCTTCCCCTTTCCCATACGTAAATCGCCTCAATCGGGCATATAGTTTTCCTTAGGAGCTTCATTATTTCAAGCTGAGCCTTGTTGATTCTGATCCTTCCCAATATGAACATTTAGTGAACTTCAAGCATCAACGCACTGCGCATCTTCTGCTGGCTGCTCAAAGGTGTTCATCGAGGCGACTGCCAGTGCATTCCAATTCGTGTGCCTTAACAATGTTCAAGGTGCGAATTTTCCAATTCTTTTCTACCCGAATTTCATTTACATTTATCATCCTTTTCTCGTCTTCTTCCCCGCCCCCCAGCCCCCACCCCCCTTTTTCCCGGTGCCTTTGAAGCTATATACAGTGCGTTTGTAGATGAGTTTCCCAGTTCCATTCTAGTAGCAGATGCTGACACAACACAGAGTTAGGAGAAACACAGGTGGATAGCAAGATAACGTTGCCCTTCCTTTCCCACTGGTGAACCTCTTTTATAAGCTATGTGCCCGCTCTATGGTGTACTTAAATAATAAAAAGCCTTGGGAATTTCAGCCATCTCTGAATCCATGGAATGTGTGAAGGAAAACGCCATGAATGTTCAACCGGAATGCGAAGCGCATTGTGAAGTTCAGTCGAGAATTATCGACGATGCCTCGAATAATAAACTAGAGACGATATTTGAAGTACCTCGTTTCTGCAAGTCAGTTCAAGCCTCCCTCTTTTACCTTTCATTTTTTGAGGACACTTATTGGTCAGTTGTTTGCCTATTTGTACTGGTGTTTGCCAAGCTGCTGCTTTCACACTTTCATACGAATGGGTCCAAGAAATATCCGGAAATCTTTTTTCCTAAAGAAGGACTCCCCTTTGCTTTCTTCTCCTTAATGAAGGATACGAATGCATTTGATAAGGCGTTGAACCCCGTTTTCAAGGAGAAAGATGATATGGGATACTAGGGTCAGTTAGCCACCGACTCTAACTTAGCTACTAATTGATATGAAGCATTCCGTAGCTTTACGAGACCTGGTGATTATGTGTTTAATGAGTAAGAACGAGCGGTTGTGAGGAATCATCCCTCCTCTATCAATGAAAATCATTTCTGATAAGGCGAAGGTTACCTGAAAGTAGGCTTCTCTGGCAGGATGAAAACAGACTTTACACCTAATCATGGCTGACTAGATAGCTGGCTGAACTTTTCTTCGGATGATTCCCAATCGAATGCCTCTGCTATTCTATAGATGAAAGGTCTATGCTCGAAGGTGCTTTCTTTGTGCTTTCCGATCATTCCAACAGCTGATGCACCCATTACAAGAATATGAATTTATGCTTATCCATCGTGAAAACTGGTAATTATGGTCGAGGTCTGTATTCTACGAGTTGTGGATTGGTGCAGTAACGAGTGGCTCACTATCATGCGCATGATCCCGGGTAGAATCTCGATCCGTTCGAAATTTGTGGACCCATGAAGGATAAGGATAAAGTTTGTGGCGTTAATCAATCCCGTCTGCGGGATCCCCCCCCCCCCCCCCCCCCCCCCCCTCTCCCCCTTCCGCCGTACTTGACTCCCTTTCAGTCGTAGTGGTGTAATAAGTGCGTATGTGGACTATACAATGAATGGCGGTGGCCAGACGATGTACAAGTCAGTGTTTTTATCTTACTAGACGAGTCCGGTACCAATTCACCGACCCCAGAGGGATGGAGAAGGCTTGGTTGGCCTAGGCGGGCATGGTCCGATATTCGAGCCCGTGACCATGCGTGTGTGCAGTGCGCCACTTGCCACTACACCACCTCCCTGTGGACCCATAACAGAATTGAATGGCGCCAGCAAGCTCTTTATATTTGAACCCCAATCGCGCTATGGGATTTAGATCTTTGAGTGTGGCACGAGTGAGTCTGCAGGTGAACATCGTTACCACTCCTCCATACGCTCACTCTGTTTTGTTCCAGCAATACACGTTGCCTTCTGACCTGCTTCAAGAACAAAATCGACAATAAATGCCGAATTGGTGAAAAAAGTCTGCTCGACAGCTTGCTATCGGCGGTTATGCGCGGTGAAGATCATGGATTTGAGGCCGCTCTTGAATGGATCCTACCCGAAGATTGTCGAAAAAAGGTAAAACTTTGAATCTGTGTGTTAGACAGAATAGGACCAGAGGTGAGCGCGGTATTGCCGAACCTGCTCAGTGCAGTCAGCCATCGGCCAGCAAAAATATCTCTTTTCCTTTCGACAAGCCTGATTTTGTGTTAGAAGCCTGGACTTGAATACTGGCAGGTTCCTAGCAGCCTTTCAGAGACGATTAAGTGGCCATAACTTTATTCGAAAATCATTATCTGGCTTACCTTTTAACTTGAAGAGGGATTCTAGTCCCGTATTCATGTGTCTCTACACAAACTAATTCGCTCTGATAGAGTTGGCATTTTTCAGCCGCACCCGAACAACTCTTCTGTTCCATTATCAGTTGGGAAGGTGAGTTGTTCGTGTAGCATCCGTTCCTTTCTTCGACTCCGAACATTTAGATTCCACCAAAAACATCTGTTAACAACGGAGCTACTGCTGGCAAAAGCACACAAAAATCCACCAGACCAGCTCAGAGTTCTCCGAAGAACAACCGGGTGCCGATCCCCAGCACGACTGTGAACGAGTTGACGGCTGTAGGCAGCAAGTCTGACCCTGTTGTGGTACGAATCCCACCTGCACCGAGATCGCCGAAGGATGAGCCGGTAGAAGCTGCATTGATCATCGATGGTGAGGTAAGACCTAGTCCATGAGCCACTCTTTCAAGAGGCAGTTTAAGTTGATCCAATTTTGTGTCATAATCTACTGCGTGACGGATTTGAAAAGGGCTGATGGGCAGCCTGCGGTCTGTCTGCGCTTGAACTTCAGTCCGGCATTCATTTCATTGGGTTCAGATCCGTACTCTCCGTTACCAGCTTTTCGATTGGCAAGGGAACCCCGTACCAACTCCTGATTTTGTAACTCTCGCGAAGATAATGACTGTCAGTTTACAAAGTTTTGGGTTTTGCTCGGGCTCAAGAAAATTTCAGTCTTTCAGTTACAACTCCTACCTTTCAAATTCCCTCCCACGCGACCTCAGGAGACTGTTATGCTCCCGTCAGCGGAAGACGAAAGAGCCGCCGAAAAGCGGATTGAAGAAAGGAGTGGGTTCGAGGATGTTTTGTATAAAATCGCCAATTTTATAATAAAGTATCAGATTTAGTTGCAAGTGAGGAGCAAGAGGAGCAGGATGACGAATGGCGACAAGATGGTCGTCCAGAACGTCCTTCTAACGATGGTATCGGTGTCGCAATAGGCCTAATTGTGTTTGCAGCCACGGTATTCTACTGGGCTTGGGAGACCGCTCGCTCGTGATATATCATAAGTCGGGTCTGTACTGTACTATTTTCCTTTCAACCTTTTTTTTTGTACAAACTAACTTCTACTAACCTCTGTATCATTACCTGTGTTCAGCAATTCATCTAGTCCAACTGTAAAATGCACTTCCTGCTCAGTGTGTACCTTACTTTCAATTGGTGAGCATACGTAAAGCATGTTATGCTATATTATTGTAAAAATCTATTCAAAGTTGTACTATCCTCTGGAATTTGATCATAAATATTCAATCCAGAACCCTTCGATTAGTTGAAAATGTTGTTTGTGCTTATAAACTTTCATTCAAGTCAGCGTCCTTTCAATTCCAAGAAAATCTTATGGCAGTCATCCGATAAGGAAAAGGTTGGCGGCCCAGCTGACCGAATGGAATTTGTCCTGGACTGGAGAGCGCAAAATTGAGGCGACCCTTTTTGCTAAGAATCGGCTCTGCTCTTCAAAGGCACAGTTCACGATAGTCTTTAGGTATCCAGGTTTATAGCCCAAGAGAAATAATCGAAACTATAGGGAGAGTAGTGCGAAAAATGACGAACACAGCGCAAAAATCGGTGGATCTCAGGTAATAGAAGGCTTTATCAAATGCACAGTCCACGACAGTAATGAATGACTTACCAAATATTCGCTAGGATAAATTTGTGGCCCCTCGTCTACCGTATGTGGAGCTGCTGAGTCGGAAAACGGCTTAGATAGGCGTTTCAAAGGCTCGAAGATTATCTCGTGTGTACTCTCGGACGAGTTTCACCGATATTGTAGAGGCTGCGCCATTCACCAGGAAACCCATGCAGGATCACGCGAGTTAATGGCCACCCTTTGGAGCGCGATCCGCATCGGCGGTACGAGCACCTCAAACCTCCTCGCTCACCGGACCACCACGCACTTCCTGCGCCCCGAGACAGCAGGGCGGACCAACCCCCCGAGGACCAAGGGGTGTCGGCTGGGAAGGCTTCCACGTTGCCGAGCGACCTCAGCCTAGTACCCTGCCCCCGACACAAGTACCAGCTGACTGAACGCGGCGACATAACTTACTTCTCCCGTCGCGACCAACCAGAGTGCCCTATCTTACTTAGCTCCCCGAGACAAGTACAAAAGTAAGGAACACTGGTTTATTATGCTAACTACGAACTACACTATAGCTACGAAATGCTAAATAGAGAACTACACTATAATGATGGACATGTGGGTCAGAGCCAGTGAGTATCACGAGAGTGTAAAGTGATTATCATAAGTAAAGCACATTGAATATGGCAATGATGCAATATATATACAAAGCATATGTACAAAGAGCGATAGATGACACTCACCTATCCCTCGATCTTTGGGCCTCCTCAAGGCAAGTTCCTTCAGTTGTCCATTCCGGGCCCCCATTGGTCTCGGTCTTCTTGCCTTTCTTCCTCCTCAGCAGACAGGTGACAACTTCCTCCGACAGGTGACAACTACACGCCCTCGGAGAGGGGAGCTCGGATACTGGTCGGGCTTACACTGGCGCTCCGTTGCCTTATAGGCAACTTCACAGCGTTGCCCGGCTATACCGACTAGCAGCCGACAGCCAGCCGGTCGCGGTGAATGACGAGTGACGACTGACTAGGCTATGCGAAGGAACGCGCACAACGCGCGCGCATACGCGCCGCGTGGTTGCGGCCGAGCAAAGATGGGCCGGGGCGCGCACGGTGCGCCCAGCGGCCACCGTCGCATCAGGAAATTCAAACAATGCCATGGCTCACAGTAATAGTAATAGGGAATTTAAGGCAGTTTTGCCTCGATGTAGTCAGCTTTTCGCGCAATTGCAACAGTTGCACTTATTTATCTCAAAATCGCCAAATCTTCTTGCTTTCTCCACTACCGATGAAGTAGTCCCAACCTACTTCCGCTTTTCGACTGAAAAGGGTTACCTCAAAACTATCATGAACTCTGCGTTTAAAGTAAAAAGGAAGTGAGTCATGTACTGTCTGTGAGCCTCCCATATGTGCACACTATTCGTCTCCGTCCTAACGCTTCATGCGTGTGGTGCAGCCTTGATAATGCCGTCATATCACGACTGCTTTCGAGCGTGTACGTTGGCTAAGCCGGCTTTGAAGCTTTTTGGTATCTTTGCCAGAGTCATTTTTCGGCCCAACAATGTCTCACGTGCTATTTAAAGGCTACAGGTTCATCCTAGTTGGATTCTTAGGAATCATTTTTATCGTGAACTGTGCACACAAACAACGATACTATCATTTTGTGCCAGAATTTTGACTAAACATCAACTACCATTTGTGTTCGACGACTGGCGCTATTAATCATACCAGCCAAGTAATTTTGCGGCAAAAATAGCATCAAGATGAGTGGCTGCAATGGGGCATCACCCGTTTAGTTGCTTCGCAGTGGGGTCGATACCATGAATGAATGAAACCTCACTCTGGAAGTCAAACCCTAAAAGAATAAAATTTGCCCATACCGGGTGCCGTAGTGATAAATGTGTTACTGAACGCTTCTTTTGCTGTACGAGCGAGAATCATTTCGGATGAATTGGAAACCTATATTCGTCCCTTGTCCGCTCTGGAAAAACTGAGGCAATTGATAAGAACCTAAAAAGCAAGACTNGAATAAAATTTGCCCATACCGGGTGCCGTAGTGATAAATGTGTTACTAAACGCTTCTTTTGCTGTACGACGGGAATCATTTCGGATGAAATGGAAACCTATATTCGTCCCTTGTCCGCTCTGGAAAAACTGAGGCAATTGATAAGAACCTAAAAAGCAAGACTATCGTCATTTCGGCTGTGCTTATTGAGCCACCATGAACAGTGTACGAATTAGGTGGTCAGCACTATCCCAATGATTGGCACCCACACAAATATTTTTCTTTAAACTGTGAAAGCTGCAACGCATCATTAGTGAATGCAGCTGTGTCAGGCAGTTAGCGAAACGTTCTTATGATGTTAAATAATATTCATTGACCAGTTCCGAGATTGGACCCTGCCACCCTGCCATACAAAAGAAGAGTAGTTTCGAATTTTCAGCCAAACACACGCAAGCCTCCAACCATAATCTGTGAGCGCCTTGCCTGCCATGAGTTGAGTCCTACTCAACTCATGTGTGTTTGATGATATAGTTCATTCCCCTCTTTTTTCAGCTTGATTGAGTAAATTTAGTCAGTTTACGTTCATTTCAAGTACTCTCTACCCGATTCATCCCCTTTCATCCTCTATCTTCCCACGGACGAGATCCAGATCAGTCGCTTCCACTGCCTACTACCAGTGTCGTAGGCCTTCCGTCTTTACCTCTAACAAGGTTGAACGCCTCCTGTCCGAATTAACAAGTTTCGCGCATGCCGCGACTCCTATGAACGGGGTCGAGTCTTGCCACCTAAGTTCGCTGTTTCCATCCTGCCACCTGTTCTTCTATCAATTTGAACGCTCTAGGTTCACGGGAACTGCAATTACGAATTTCCGGTGAAACACCCCACACACTCCTAGTTGCATACACACACACACACACACACACACGCACACAGTCAGAATACGTAGTGTGACATATTTAGTAGGATGATGCTGCAGTACTTGTCAGGCCACGAAATCATCCAGTAAGGGAGGCACTGGAATTCCAGGCAGAAGGGAAGACCTAGTCGACAGCTAGGGGCCCTAAAGAAGAGTTGGTAGGACCTGATCGAGGAACGCTAGGGAGTGGAAGAAGATGAAAAAGCAATATCTACTACTGTAACTACGCATCGAAGCTCATTTTGGTTTCCGCAGTACACGTTGAAGCTAATGAACACAGTAGTATGGCATCGTCACTATTATAATTCCCTCATAACAGGAAATTCATTGAACGCTATCGTACTACCTAGGCTACCTAGGATACAGTACCGAAACAATTGTGGGAGAATCGCTTTGAGTAAGCGGCAGACTCCATCAAATAGTGGTCGAACATGGATGGAATGGACACAATATTCCTCTTCGACCACTCGGTTGAATACTTATGGTTCGTTTGGATGTCTACATTTGAGGGGTTACGACGTCAGTTGTGATTCGTGGACCTTCCTTGATGAACTGGGCTTGCACACTCTACGATGGACTTGAGGGCAGTGTATAGGGACTGAGAAAAACTCAGGAAGGTTGCGTTCTGCCACAACTCAACATGGATTTCTCCCAATGATATGTGTTCAGGAAGGCTGTCAGTTTTTTTGATCGGATGGAGGTAATTCTACCTCCACGAGAGTTATAGAAAAGATCATGCTTCGATTTCTAGTCGGCGAAAGATCTTAATTCTGACACCTACCCTGTCACCGGGCATTCGCTGAATTCCTTTCAAAATAGCATTCAAAATAAGCACGATTTTGTCCTTTTTCGATCGTTCTCTGAATAACAAATGGTTCGATCTGAGACTATTCATAACTCACATCTTTAATTGGTACGTGATTTGGTTTGAGTGGTTGGTTCATCGTGAGATCAATTCCTCAGACTAACTGCGGCATATGCATAAGCATTCCAAGAAGACCTTCTTTATCGGTTTTGTATATAGCGGTATATGGCGAATTCCCACTGTGCAGCTTTTTTTTCAATTCACGTAAGTGAGTCAGATAAGAAAACGGTCATCTGTCAACATTTTTCATTTGATGAATCAGAAATGCATAATGCTCAAATCAGACCAGATTTGCCTACTATGCCCGCCAAGCAACTACGAAATACACGAAAAGTCTCAAAAAGGAAGTTTATGAACTGGCTGGATTCGAGCCTGACCACATGGACCCTTTTCTGAAGGCCCTTCCTGCTCAATACTCTGAATACGAGTGATTTGTAAGGGACTCATGGTCAGCGAATTCTACATGAATTGCTGTCACCTCTGAGGGGTCCCCGACTACGCAAAGTGGGGCACTTAGGTGGAGGCAGCAGGAAATGGCTACCCAGCAACCAGTCGGTTGCAGCCATCACAAGTGATCGGGGTCGTCGCAATCGATGATGATAGTGATAATACATTGTCTCGAATCGGGCGCACATACACGCCTATACACGCACGTATACACATACCACACACACACATCCACAGAGAATCGTGTATGAGAGCGAGAGCGCCGCCATAGTCGCTGTGTAATGTGGTCGCCCGCCGCACTCTCGATCGCCGCCCGTTGTGCGGGTGCCGACCACCCTCCAGGGCTAAATCAACACATATCACGCCATCGTAGCGGACGCTTCAGTGTTTTTTGTAACTCCGCCCACCTTTGGACATTCTGTCGCTCGCTCGCTGTCGCTTCCTTCCTTGCCATAGTTTTACATCCAATAACTGAGGGGGGCGATGTCCTTTTTCTGATTAGCTTCGGTGGTGAGGTTAATCCNCGATTTCTACCACCGTTTGAGACAGTCTACTTCGTCCACCTAGGCGTCTTAGGCTACGAAACTTTTTCGAAGAGTGAGCTTGAGCTTTTACCACCTACTGCGTAACTCTTACTTATCCCTGAGATTTTCAGAGGGCTACTGGATTAGCCGTACTTTAATCATGACTTTGAAGCTCCGTTCGCTTCATAACTCTTGCACGGGAAATCTGATTGCTCTACCACTCCATAATTTGGACTCTACTTCGCTTCTACAACTCATCTGCTACGAGTTTGCGTGGAGGGCTTTGTATACAAGTTACTGGATGCTTCTGCTCTGATTTCAAGTTCAAGCTAGATGTGGAGGGTTCCGTTTGTCAGAATATTCCATTCACAAATTCGTGTGCACCAATTGGCCGTATTAGTGAAGGCTGTTCTGCACATTTTTCCTCCCTCACTTCTGACCCAAAACTTATCGATATTCAATCCTTGATGCTTTTTCTTTCCAATTCCCATATTCTCAAAGTTGCTTCTGAACTTGGAAGTGGTGCTTACCGATGGTGAAGAATGAGGGTCGGTGGTGACATGATTACCTGAAATGGTTGCGCCGCGAGATGTGTGCTAGTGGAGGCGCGGGACGTGTATGAGTGCCAGAGCGCGATGGACCTTTTTCATGGAGTAAATGGTTTTACCGTAAATGGATTGGCCGATATGGCAGTGAAGAACCATTATAAGAGGGAGGTAACTTAGGTTTTCACAAGTAATACTAGTAGAACAGGTGCTTTTTCTAGAATGGATGTGGTACCACAGAGCATTGAAAAAGGCTGTTTTCTTCTTCGCCCCTGCCCCTCCTCCCCCTTCTCATTTTCGAGCCCTCTCCTTCAGATATTCCTGTATGAGGAGGTACTTGCGCTTATGCGTTTGGATTTCCATAGTTGTTCGAGTGCCTTCACTGCCAAATTCTTGGCTGAAGTATCAATTTTGCTTTCTAAAGCCCTTGCGCCTTTCTACATTGAATTTAATGTTTAGCGTTTTCTGAATGTGTATCAAAAAGAGGATGGAGTTTAGTGAAAAGTAGACACTATTAAATAAGCATGGTCTAAATCCCAGATACCCTTCCAAGCCAACCGAGCCTTCCATTTCCGCGGGGTCGATCGGTTGACACCATACTCGTCCAAAAAGATAGAAAAACCCTGACATCCGAGAATGAGAATGATTGGTAATAGAAGATTTTATCTTTTTGTCTCTCATCTTGAAAGGGGCTTTGTGTTAGGTTATTTGTTGCCAATTATTTGCTCTGCTCAGCGTCTACATGACATAATTATTCGTAGGGNATCTTTTTGTCTCTCATCTTGAAAGGGGCTTTGTGTTAGGTTATTTGTTGCCAATCATTATTTGCTCTGCTCAGCGTCCACATGACATAATTGTTCGTAGGGAGAAGGTTCTGTGATTTGGGGTTTAGCATAGAGACCGAGGAAGCCGTGTACTTAACTCTCAGCATTCTTACTTTTCATGACTCTACGTCATTTCTTTCCTATAATTTCTCTTTAAAGGAGAACCAATTCAGAGGTTACGTTAAAATGTAGTCCTCCTTTTACGGAAAGAGTTCTCATAAATAAAAAACTCGAAATGAAGAAATAATGTGCAGACGAGTCTGTTTATCTTTAATATGTTTACTGTTTTGTTTTTCCGTTTATGGCTCTCTCAGACGATTCTAACTGAACCCCTCATAAGATACAGATCCTCGACCGGAATTGGGCAACTACAAGGGACGAGGCAAGAATCTAGTGAAGCATGGTAAGGCAGTAGATGACCACCTTGCGGGCCGAACGTCATTGAGAGTGTTGTAGGATCTTCAGATGAGAGTGGCATTCTTTTCGGGACCTCAAGCTTATGGCAGGCAAACATTCCCTGTAACTGTATGGTGACCGCTGATCTAGTCCATTGCCTGCTTGACTGTCGCCGAATAGCTGCCATTTCATCTAGTACTTGCCCATTCCCCTGCATGAATGCCGTCTATCAAATCAATTCAATTTATTCCTCGGAAACTGATCTTTTCCTCTGACCGAACTTTCAAAACAAATAGACAAAGTGAATTTGACAATTTCTTATGTGATTCTCTATACTTAGTGCGGTAAAGGAACATTTTTTGGTTTCTTCCTAATTTTTCTGCAATGCTTACTGATTTAAATAGGAATAGGTTATATTTCTCCTATGAAATGAATCGAACAAGCGAACCCGGTGGAAGAAGAGTCGCTCTCTGGTTGACCATGATGTCACTTCCGATCAGCATGGGGAAATCTTCCATGGACATGTGTGATGAAGTGAATTCACATGGGTCCAACAACGGCGTCAGGTCAACCTCATTGGAAGAGATGAAATCGACAAGGGACCGTATTTTCCTTCCTTCTTGTCCAGGACGAAAACAAACAAAAACAAGACAACAGCCTGAATTAGCTGGATTTCCAGAAGTACCGAAGAGCTTTTAAGCTTTATATGGGCAGTCGTCTTTGAGATGTCAGAACACCCTCGTAGACAATCGTAGTTCTTGAACGGCATTTAGGAGAAAAACCTACAGAATTCACTCCTGGTAAAATGATGAGCACTCTCATCTCGCTCCTCGCCAACCTTGCTACCTACCTTTCAACCTAAACACTGAACATTTCGCCGCTGCCACCTTATTTTCTGATTTCTATTTAAGGTCAAGCCATACACCTTTGTAGATTTTTACGAAACTACGATCTATTCATGGGTACTGGGTCCCCATATTAATCAGGCTGCTGACTAAGTCTAATCCCTTATCGGCAGTGACATTGCCAACCCATATCGAGCTCGTTTCCTCAGTCCTTCTCATGCAAACGTTGCCGTAGGCATTTTTAGCTTCTGCAAGGATGCGCCATTTGTCTTGTTCACAGTGATTTACGAGCTGCTCACTGCACCCACTTGCACTGCCATTGCAGATGTCTGCAATTTCACGTGTAGGAAGCTTAGAAGCGAGGTGTCGCCACCGTCGGAATTCTGTCGCTCTGCGTATGTTGGCGCTTTTGTGTTGAAGGTGACATCTCAAGCGTCGTCTGGTTTCCGCACAACTCCAGCGCGCCGACCGACTTGGACGTTGAAGGCGGACGACATCATTCTCGAGGCTTAGCCCAATTCCTCGTTGATTGTCTCGTGATAGTCACGCACAACCACTAATCACCTTTTTTCGGAGCAATATCGCTTCTTCACATTCTTCAATTGACCCGTTCTACGACTTTTTAGTTGAAAGTAAACCTGTCCTCATTCTGTTGATGGTAGTTGATGGATCTGTACAAGTACATCATCTTGTTTAATAGTATTGCAATTACTGTTAGCATATATACCTGTGACAAGCGTGGTATTGAACAGCAGCCGGGGGATGCGCCGTGCATCCTTTTTCATCCAGATTCCTAGAGCATTTTGATCTGTAATGAGTTCTTCACTAATTTTAATGGTCATTTGGTAAGAAAGTAGTGAGGGCTGCTAATTTCCCAGTCTAATAAAATTTAACCGAGTAGGTCCTGAAGGATCGAAGTGGTGATCTGTTCAAACGTCCTAACACCTAAATGACCCGCGCTTTCAACCAGACCCCCTTCGAGAGTTTGTTCCATTTATTCCACATTTAACATAGTTCTGTTGTTATTCTTAAGAATTAGAATGATTAGCAGTTGAGGGGAAGGAAGTTAAGCTCTTGCGATCCCTTTCATTAGCTCTTAAGTGGTGCAGTGGGAAGTGGCGCGCTATCACACCGCATGGTACCGGGTTTGAATCCCGGACCAATATCCACCTAGATCAACCAAGCTTTCCATCCTCCAAGGTCACTTAATTGGTATCAGACTTTCCTGGGAGGATAAAAGCACTGACTTGTACATCGATTGGCCGCACCAAGTTTTCGGTCAGGCCATATAGGCATTCATCCACATTGGATGAAGTTGAGTGTAGGGGCATCTCCAGGACGCGACAATCAACGCTCAAAGACTTCACCCTTATCCATTATTTAATCACTTTCTTGCTGGAGCACTCTGTTTCTGTTGGATAATGCACCCTACTGTCGTTTTCCAGCCGTCGCAGCCTATTCTGCGTACTCCTTCCATCAGTGACGTCCCATGCCATTCATGGAAGAATGCCTAAGATCAAACCCATGCCGGAGGGTATTATTTACCGTTCCTGTAAGAATTCGTAGTCTTTCATTCCTTCCACGTTGCTCCCCTGACCTAGTCATACCATATCACGGAGGAACATGAGGAAGCTTTTTAGGCGAAAGTTCAGCAGTTGTGGTCACTGCTTGATTCTTTATTGGTCTCTGTTCAGCCACTTTTGTATCGCCCCAGGCTAACTCGTACAACATGTGCAATACAGCAAATTGTTCTTTGATAATTACATTCATATTGAGTGGGAACTTGCTAGAACCCTCCGATTTTCCGGCATTCTGTTTACCCTATTTACACATGAACTCTAGCACGGACTTTCCATAAGCATTTCTACTGCCACTACAGCATCTCCACTGGTGAGGAAAAGCTCGATTTTCCTCTATTAGCTCTTCAGGAGGGCGGAGGGGGTGCAATGGCAAGTGGTGCACTATCTCACACGCACGAACAGGGGTTCGAATCCCGGATCGATTTCCGCCTAGACCAACCAAGCCTTCCATCCCTCTGGGGTCGGGTAGTTGGTATCAGACTTGTCTGAGAGGATAAAAGCACTGAGTTTACATTGGCTGGCCACCGCAAGTCATTGTATAGGCCACATACGCACTCATTATGCCTCTACGATTCTGAATGGAAATCGAGTGCGGGGGCGCATCACTCAGACGGGATTGGTTAACGCCAAAAACTTTATCCTTTATACCTCTTTAGGATTTTATATCTTTCATGAATAAGTAAAAAATGACATTTGGAAAAGTAGTATGTTCACCTAGGTGGAAGAGCTACAGTCTAAACTATCGCTTGCCTTCTGAAAATCCCCGTGTGATTGAGCAGCTTTCTTATGAGATCTCCGTGCTTCGGGAGTTTTTTTCCCGGCTCCGCCCTCCGTCATACGCATGTTTCAAATTTGCGAATTCGCTGCAGTCTATATTGACTCTATTGATCGATGGGGAGTTTGTGGCAACGAGTGACAACGCTGAGCAGAGTGAGGAATCAACGGCGGCGGAGGCAAGGAGGCGGCGACGACCGGCTGGAGGCTGGAATCGGACAGGGACAGGCGACGCCCTTCCCTACTTGCCATTCCCACAAATCGTCCCTTAAATGGGGGGTTTCCTAACCTGTTCATGATGACCTCAACGAGATTACGGTATAGTTTTTGGGGCGTATTCGTTCAGACATCACTCTGTCATTGTCCACTGCTTTTTTCGTCCTCTAGACCTAGCTTCTGCTATCATGACGGTGACGGAGTTCCGCTTTTAGTACAGAGTAACAAGAAAAGCTGTTTGCAGCTGGCAGCCATCCACAGGGGGTATAGAGAGTACTGAGAGAGGATACTGATCGTGTTGTAGTAATAGCAAAACCAAGTTATTTGTCATATTCCGGGACAAGTAGCCTACCCAGGTGATTACAACCTCCCAACGAAAAAACGGCGGAGAATCCTACTCGCTGATTGACCCTTGAATATTTTGAGCTACTTTTTTGAATGTCTTCTGTCTTGAAAGCTTTTGGTGGTTCAAATGATTTGTTAGGATTTGGTGTTCCCATTAAAGTACGTTCTTTCAACCTTTTACTTGTTTTTTGTTTTCATGTAAGTTGAGATGCTTATTACGTTTTCTTCTCATTTTAAAATAGAACGTCAATAAGAAAACCTGAAATTGGAGGATTTTAACTTTCTTCCCCTCCTTTGTTATGAGTTGTTTTCCTCTTGTGGGCCACCAGCATTTTTTGGTTGAATTCTTCGATAAGCCTTGCTTTTCCTTTCCCTGTAGACCTCCCGGATTTCAACCTTGCTTAGCACTCCTCTGATTTCTTGACTCTGAGTTTTTTCTTTTACGAAATGAAAAGGCCATGTGTTTATCTTCGGTAAATTTCCAAAGGTTGCGTCACGCCTGAGCTCTACTTGTGTCATTGGGAACTATGCGTCTTGAGACCACGCAGATGATCAGCAAGGTTTTCTCCATCAGAATAATTCGATTTCTCTATCGCTCTTCTTTGTTAATCCGCCCGATTAGATCCCAGTCGCATTGAAGGAGAAAGGCTAAGTGGAAATCGGCTAATTTCTTCAAATAATTTCTTCTTCCTATGTCTCTTTCGACCATTTCAATGTCATTACTTGTGATTCTTTCTTCAGATTTTTTTTTTCTTTTTTTGCTGCTTCGGATCCCATTTCGTTTTCCCGTATCCTTTTTTGAACTATACCTCTGCTCACTCTTTATTCTTCTTTTTTTGCTTTCTGTCTTCCAGATTTCATTTGTCTCCTCTTCAGAGATTTTTTATTAATCGGTTTGACTTTGGTCCCTTTGTGAACTTTCTTTCAGTTGTTACGGACATACACCCCTACCCTTCCAGAAAAAATCTGTGAGTCAATGATATGCTCAGAAGGATAGGCGACTCGAATAGAGTCAACTCAGGAACTGCTTCCAGGTGTCTTCCCTACATGCCCTAATTGCTTGGGGAAAACCGATTTGCTTACCACAAAACACCGAGGGGTGCCGGCTGTAGTTTTTCATGCAGCATGGTCTCGACCCTCATTTGTCCTACTCTTCGACAATTCCCCAGAATAGTGCTGACACTCTCCCAGTTTGTTTATGTGGTCTGGATTAATTGCGTCCAAAATGCCCCAATTGCCATCCCCTCTTCAATATTTAATCCTGTATTGCTAGGCTACATACGGATCCTAGACATAACACATACTGTTGCTCAGTAAATTGAGGACTCCACACGCACGGCTGGACGCAATCGGATCTCAAGATCTGACCTTACCCTCGGTCGGTCCGAAGACCAACTGAAGGGCGCCCGTCGTCTGCTATGTCCGCCATCGTCGCCATCACCACCGCTGCCACCATGCGCGCATTTACAACGCAACACAACTTACGATTCCTATTACTTCGCCCTCTCGCCCCCACCCCGCACACCTCAACTGCCACTATTGTCAACCCCCGAAATGGCTGTAAAAGACCTTGGGAAAATGATACAATCCAAAAAGGCTNAAGGTAAAAAATAAGAAATGTCTGTAGTTAGCCCATTCGGGGCTTAGGCTTAACCAAGTATTCGTACAGTGTCTACCCAGATGGAGAAGTTCCAAGTTGTCGTCATAATTATCTCAGTCGGGATAGATGTTTACATTAGTGGATACACCTTGTTTACCCTTTTCTTAAGCGATATTTTTCATGACACTTATATCCACATCTAGAGTGATTGACTCAGCAAGCACTAGGGTCAAGTCCGACTGGAAAGTCCCTGTGAAACCAGTACGTCAGGCAAATTACTCAAGTTTGTACTACAATTGGTTCCTGCGTAGCTGAGCTCTAGTTGACTTTCTGGCTTGTTTCCAGCCCAATTCCACTTTTCCTTACGTCATAGCTGGCACGATGGAAACGTCACGGCAGCACCTACCCCTCTCGTCGTTGAGCGGCCGGCCGACCTTTCACCTCCACGACGGTGGGGGCGCACTTCGTTCTGAGTTGCCGAGATCTTGGCCTGTACTAGTTTTGTTGGTTTGCTCAGTGCGCTCTCGCATCGTTGCGTATTAGACAAATTGATCCTTCCTCAAGCTTTAGGCCGGCTTTGTTGCCTTCTGCACCCCTTTACCATCACGCTACGACCTTTTTTCTAATTGAAAATCATTTCATTTTTTCATTTTTTAGATGTTTACAAAACAACTAACCTCACGAAAAAATCTTGCAAAGCTTTCCTCCACAGTGCTTTCATTCAGCCTTCAGTGGTATTAAAACTGCCTGAGAATGTGAGAATTGCAAAATGTGACCCATGGAATTCTAATGTAGTCATCTTCATGGTATCAGACGGTTTTCAATTCAGCGGAAGTTCGAGGATTTTGTTTTTGAACAGACTTACTTGTAGACCTCCTTCATCAGAGGAAAATACGATATTCCAATACGGCAGAAGAAGACATTCCAGAGGCTCTAAGATAAGCCTCCGTGTAGACTCATTCACTTGAAGAAAGCTAATGGCTGCTCAAGATAATTCATAATTCATGTCTCATTCTTTTGATCCATTATCAGCGCTGTCTTGTATTCTAATTGTTCTGTTTTGGAATCACCACTGAATATCTCGAAACTTTTCACAATGACGTTCTCTTTGCCTTCTTGCCCATCCCTCAGAGGGCATAGGTAGGTATGTACATGAGGCAGTATTCAGAGGCGTTGACTCTTTTTTCCGGACGATTCACTGTATCAGAAAGAGGTTTCTGATCTGTGGAAAGCGTTTGATAGGTCCCCTGACTGTTGAGTCACGAGAAAACTGATTTGAGCATCAGCTTCTTCCTACTCATCATTGCATTGGACCGGTTCACGTGCTTTCCCATTTTTGTATAGGGTTCCTTGCACGTCGTTCCCCGAAGTGGTACCAAACGTCTTGTCCTTCCATTTTATATAATCCTTCTATAGGTTCCAAAATTCTGAAGGCGCGCACATGGTTGGTAGGTGAATGTTGCATAGGTTTGGAGATTAGTGAGGACATGTATTAATCGAAATGGAGCATTTCAACTTTGTTTTTTTCAGAGAACCTATACATATATTAGCCTTTCCTTGTGATGACTTCCCATAGCTTCCCGCCACTACCTACCTTTCCGTCACGCTGCATTTCTTGTCATTTCTCGTGGTCGACCTGATGTTTGGAGCATAGAAAGCCACACTTGTTCGGTGACGCCAATCTCTGGTCTTGCCGTCGTTTCATTGTGGCTTTGTCGAGTTCCAGTCTACTACTACCCACTTAAGGGTATTGTAACTTTGGACCATCCCTAAAAGCATGCTTGAATCGCCATTTTTCTTCCATTCCATTAATCAGAATTTTCTGAAGACCAAGGCGTAGAAATTTTAGAATACTCCTTTGACATGGCATAGGTGGTGTAGTGGCAAGTGGCGCACTATGCACACGCACGGTAGAGGTTTCGAGTCCCCGATAGATATCCGGGTAACCAAGCCTTCCATCCCTCCGGGGCCGGTTAATTGGTACCAGACTCGTCTGGGAGGATAAAAGCACTGAGTTGTCCATCAGCTGGCCACCGCAACTCTTTGTATGCGCCACACACTCATTCATCCGCCACTACGATTCTGAATGGGAGTCGAATGTGGGGCACATTCCTCAGGACGGATTGATTAACGCCAAGAAAGTTTTTTAGAATTTATTCCTTTGAACTGAGATTCAATGTCGCAAATGTTGTTTTTTTTATTGTCTCGATTGATCGCTCCAAAGCGATAGTTATGAAAAATCTTTTAAGCTTATGTAAGTGAAGCAGAGAGTGAGATGGTGTCTAGGAACCCATTCCCACAGAAAAATCAAAATAGGGAATGCCATGGGAGGCAGAGATTTGAATTACGCCATGTAGGGTTGGTCTGAGTGATGCTGGAATAGTAGCTTCTTTACCTATTCAGATACTTGTGGGCAACTGTTTACTATTAGACAGCCAGTGAACCTTCTGGAATAAATCGTTTGTAGCCAATCGAGGCGTAAGATGGCTTTAAGGAAGAAGAGTAGAAACATATAAAAGAAATTAACCCTCTTTTTTA
>UZAF01019484.1:4252-23653 GCA_900617895.1 Haemonchus placei | reverse complement strand
AAGGAGCTGGAAAGGGGGGTTGGACTAGTCTCACATTGAAATAACGGCAGTTAGGGAGTGTTCGGGCGAGAATGCACGAAGGCGACGCAATGTCTGCAATACAGACAACACACCCAAACAGCTGATCGGATTCCTCCCTGCTATTATTATCTCCCTGAAATACTTACCTCATCCATTCGACGACGGCAGGCAGGGAATACTTAGAAGAGAATAGCGCAGAATAATAATAGAATAATAGAAATAACAGCTGAATACTAGCTCCTGTACGAGGCGGTCGACCAGCTGACCATTCCTGGCAATTTGCCAATCAGCGTATCGATTTTTCACCAACTTCGCTCCAGTGCGAATGTGGTGAAGGACAATTTGAACTCGTAGTCAGCCTAGCGAGGGGCGGAGGCCTGACGTCCCCCACTGTTCCTGCCCTTATTGTGCCCTATCCAGCTGTTTTCCGACCTCATTCCTGCACAAATGGTCTCAGAGGGGGCTTCGAATTCAAACCATGTGCAAATCTCCGAAACCATTTTTTCGGGAACAGTGCCTTTAAGAACTCCGTTCACTGCGATGTCTAGTGTGGCACCTGAGCTGTCTATTTCTATTTCTTTTTCTGTGGCTGCCACTTCTACAGTACATCGTTTCCTACGATTTCGCGTTACTGCAGCAGCGAGTTTTCTGGATTGATTTTTCTTCATCTATTCTACATTGCGGTGCGATTTTGACATGGACGCAGCAGTAGGTTCCCCTGTGCGAGCTGGTCTTCGCGAACGCGAGACGGATAGCTGGACGAACCTGCGTGGAAAAGTCGATGTAATAACCAAATTTAGGCGGGTTGCGGATCCAGTGAAGAGGGTCATATCACCCATAATGACTGAGTTGAACTTGCGCCGCGCAGAGGATCTCAATCTCAAGCAGGAATTCAGAGCGTTTATGATAAAAGTAGTCTGACTGCTGATACAGGGATTGAGCCTGTTCACTTGCTTTCTTGTTCTAGACAAGGTATTCGGGATGTTCTTGTCAACGCAGCTAACTCTGATCAGAATATGTCGTACTCTGAAGTTGAAAGATTACTTTCGATTGTTATAGAGTTCTGTTTGGGTCTAGTTCTGCTAGTGCCAGGAAGCATTTTTGTGAATATTTCCAGAACGTTTGTAATAATATGATTAATTTTCATAGAGTTGGATGTAATCCGGTAAGTGTGTACAGAATGGGAAGGCCTTTAAAAGATAAGTGTAGGTTAGTGAAGGTAGTTATCCCTTCACGCATGTTTAAACGTAGTGCTGTGTTAAGAGCTCCTCGCCTGCGCTTCCCTGTGGCAGGGATTTTCTTTTGGGAATATCTCATCAGAGAGGAGAGTGTGAAGAGGCGAGAGCTCCGACTAGTATTAACGAAGGGTCCGCAGACTACCTCAACAGGGGAAGCTCCTGCTCTGGGGAATACTGGGGCTCTACCTCCTAATGATTCCAATTTTAGTGTTGTTAACCTGGAAACTCGACGCGAGTTCCGCAGTCTTTTCTCAAGCTTTTTAACTTTTTTACTCGAATGCCAGGCCAGTCTCGAAAAACTCAGGCTACATTAATACAGTTCTAACTAATAAATTCGATATCTANGCGTTTACGGAGACGTGATCAAACCCGATATACGTGGCCCGTATTTTTAGCTCTTTTTTTTCAACATTTTTCATGACCTATCTAGTTTTGGAGTTATTGTTGTATACAAGGCTCCAGCTTGTGTTATGGCTCATACCGAGCAGCTTTTGAAACCTCTTAGTGATTTAATCGCGTGTGACCTCCACTCTTTGATAGTAAAAGACTTCATCGTGCCAGGGCTTGTTCAGGATGGGATGATTGAGGCAAATAGCGTTACATTACCGTCTTTACAGCAATTTATATGTACCCGTAATTTGACGCAGCTGTTCCATTCTATATCCGACTAGAGGAAGGAATATTCTTAACTTGGTTTTAAGCACCAATGAAAGTGTTGTTTGTAATTTGAATATTTTCTTCCACTTGAGCAAAGTGACCGCAATAGTGTTGGTTTTGAACTCAACTACTGTAAATCCCTCGCTCGGCCAGTTTATTACAGGTCTTACACAGCCTATGATTTCGGCACTCTGTGCGCAGANCTTGTAAGAATCAGGTGAGCTGATCCTCTAGAAACAAGGAGTACTGTCAACGAAATATATGAATCGTTTTTTGCTGTTCTGCATGCGACCATTGAGTACTAAGTTGCGTGGAAGCTAGTATCGTCGTTCAAATCAGTAAAACTTCCAAAGTACTTGCAGAGTGTTATCGCACATCGAGATTGCCTTTTCTTGGATGCTGAGCGAACTGGTATGGTCGAAATGTAGGGAATTCAGTAAGTTTCTCCTTTCGAAACTCAGAAAATACAACAGTAACATTGAGAAAAATGTTGTAGAATCGAAATGGAGTCAAACCCTTTACAAGTATTTAAATCGGAAACCTAAAGACAAGGCTAATATTGGCTCTCTGAAAGTAGGTGATGTTGTGGCACACCGCCCCGTACGAAAAGGCCAATTTGTTTGCAGGGCAATTTGTAAAATCATTTTTGAGGATGACAGAAGGGTTCCAAACTTCGTCACACGCCCTTTCCTTCCGTGGCAAGTGTGCCGTTGTTCATTGCAGAACAGATTATGAAATGGCTGAGTTCCTCCTCATCAACTCCGGACTTCATCACACTCATCGAAAGGGTGGTATGTATTATTAGTGAGTCTTTAGCTTATATATTCAATCAATCTCTGGTTAAGGGTGAGGTACCTCTTACGTGGAGGCATTCCTTTGTAGCGAATCGTTTACTTCGACAAACTGTGGTTGGTTTTCGCTACTGACAGTCGCCTGTGGCGACAGCGGATTTACATCCGCTTGAGCGGTGGAACCCTGGCCTCTGAAGAAGACGATAGCGTCGAAACGTTAGGCCATTGAATTAATAAATCGTTCCACCTAACAACCTCGCACGGCACAAGAGTATTCAAATAATAAGCATTCCTTTGTCATTACGCTTTTGATAAAGGTTCCACCCTCGGATCTAGGTAGTTATCGTCTCGTGAACATTACTTCTCTCCTCTGCAGTTTATTTGATAAAAACCTCAAGGAGCATGTCTTCAGACATGTTTTTGATAGTGAATTTATTCCGACAAATCAACACGGCTTTATCCCAGTGCGATCAATCGAAACCAACATGATTGAGTACTTCGGGACTAGGCTGATGCTCTTGATAGTAATAGCTCGTGCGATGTCATCTACTTCTATTTTGCGATAGCTTTTATCAGTGTCTCATAAGAAGTTAATCCATAAGTTACGAGACCTGAGATTTCATCCTGTTCTCATTAAGTGGATCGCCGAGTTTTCTCTGGTAGAACTTTCTTAGGTTATAGGACAGGTTTTCTCGTACAGTAGGGAAGTCGTGAGTGGAGTGCCGCAAGAGGGGGGGGGGCTCTCTCCGGTGCTCTTCAACTCTTCACGACCGATATCCAAGTAGGTTGAGCGAATTAGATGTTGTCACAAAGATGTACGCGGGTGATATTTACAAGGATATCCCGGAAGATGGGGAAGGTGAAGCTCTTCGGAAGCGACTGATTTTAGCTGACTGGCCCAAACAGGCCATTACCACGGGCTCCTCATAAAACAATGTGCATGCGGATTAGTCTGTCATCGGAGGACAGCCTCTTTCATATGTTGTTGATGAAGTCACTGTTGCTTCTGTAAAATCGGTGCGAGTTTTAGGCTTGCACTACACCAACCTCCAATCACATCGGGAACTGCTGCTGGTTACCTCTAATGAGCACATTCTGAATCTAATCTCTACCGCTAGTATGCACGCTCCTCTCCAAGCATCTAGAACATGTGGACGCCCGCTAGTTGAATCTGGAGCCAACGTGTTTAGTCCACCGAAGAAAAGGATGTAGTAGCATCGGAAAAGGTCCAAAACAATTACACACGCGAAATTCTTGTTCGTTGTAAGAGTTTTCTCTACTCCAGAGTTCCAAAACACACTCTAGAAACAGGCACCTCGACCTTGCAACTTTCCAACCTCGACGCATGGTATTTGACGTATGACATAGTTTATAAGCTCCTGAACCAATCCGCTACGCCTTTTTGACTTTTTCGAAGTCACACCATCACGTACTAGAGGTGGCAAGCCAAAATACATTTGACTTGTCCAAGGACCAGCGTGGAGCCAGAATTTTTCGTTCCGAGCCACAAGCACTTATAAAAAACTGACGGAGAGCCGTGTTTTACGCACATAGCTGCCAAGCTATTAAGCTATGTAGCCTCGTAGTCGCTCGAGATTGATTTTCTTTATGAGGTGCTTACTCCGTTTACATCCTCTATTTCTGAACGTTTCCGTCTGGTAATGATGTTTTAACTAAGACGCGTGTAGTGTATTTGCTGAGTTTTCGTTCCTGCTGAAATGGTTTTAGTTTTGTTCTCATGCGTCTGCCTTACGCGCCGTAATAAACATACATACATATGGAGAGCCAGGCTATGCCGGGCAATTCATCAGGTATTGAAAGAAATCCGAAACAGATTTTCAAAAATACCTCAGCTCGTAATCCTTGCCACACTAAGAACTGAAACTTATTCGGTTCCAAAGGACCAAGGTCAATTATCCCATTTTCATTGTGAACTCGATTTCAGTTCAGAAACATTTGAATGAATGGAATACAGCTTTATAATTGTGACTATAGTTAACCGTCACAGCTTGGAATGGTCCCCGGTGCATGCATGTAATAGTAAGCGATGAATTTCCCACTAACGATCTTCGCTACCGATATTTCTCATTTTAAGAACTTGTCACTCACTTGTCGCATTTCTCTCCATAGAGCCCTTCGTCACAAACACAATATCCATATACAGGATCACAGCGCCCATCGGGGCATGACATACGACATTTTAGCTCGCACATTGGACCATAATATCCTAAATTGGACCATAATATCCTAAATTGGAGCAGATGATCTTACCAAACGCTTCGAATATAGCTGTTTCAGAGGAGTTATACCTGGTGGACATGGACCCTGAGAGCATTCCTCCTCTGAAAGACATCGACAGGAACCCGTCACGGGATCACAGCTTTTTCCCTCGCAACCGCAGATCTAAAATTATTAGTGAACCCTGTAAAAATCGATCCTATATAAGAAACAAATACCTGGTTGCAACCCGCACCCCATCTACCATCTGGGCACATATCATCACAGATCTCACCAGTGAACCCTGGCGCACACTCACAACTCTTACTGTCAGCTGAGCAAGTGGCTAGAATTGAACAATGAAAAACCGTAATAATTATACAAAACAAATAAAAACTAATGAAAAGCGAGTTTATTGGGATGAAGGTTGATCAGAAAGGGAGATGTTGCCTCCAACTGACGGAAGATTCCCGACTTATGCGTCATGATTAACAATTGCTACTGCTTAAATTTTGCAACAGGCTTTCCCATCCAATATTACTCCAGCAGACGCATATTTAGAACCAACCATAAGCGGATGATTTACGTACCTTCGCTGGAAAGAGGGATCAAATCAGACGGAGCCTAGGAAACCGTCTCTACAGTCCCCATTCAACACCCTCGATCGCCACTTTGGCCTATTTTCTACAGACTCATGTTTCATGGTGCCGGCGCAAAAGTTATGTCGCTCGGCTGGTCAACAACAATATAGTCATAAAACCCACCGGCCACTGTATGAAAAAAACCATTCTATACTCGGTTAATGCGATAATTCCACAGACGATAACCCTCATATCTGTCAAATTCAAGAGTTCCGTGTTATGGTTCGAGTAGTTGATCAGGATCCTCAATGTCCTACTTTAAAGGCACAGTTCACGATAAAAATTATAGCTGAAATTTCCCTACAGTATGAACTTGAGGCTCATTCTCATACCGTGCCTGCGTTTATAAGCTTGAAAAACGTATGGATAGGGCACAGTAAGGGGCCAGAGATTGTATCGTGTGAATGTTACACCCATCGCGGACGAGTTTCAGCGGCTTTGTAGAGGCTGCACTATCTCAAGAGACTCCCATGTAGAAGTTCCAACAACTTGTCATAACCCATGGCAATAGTGAAAGCGGTATCGGACAATTCCGGCTTGATGTAGTTATTGCGCAATGGGAGCAACTTAAGTCTCGTCCACATACGCCTACACGCCATTCCCGTCACAGTGATCTCGCACAGCCTCAATTCCACAGCTTTGAAGCAGGCGGACTTTCTCGCTTTCTTCGCCGCCGATGTACTCCCCTTCATAAATGCTTCTGCTTTTCAACATAAAGGGCACTCGAAATTATCGTGAACTATGCCTTTACCATATATTTACTCTCTTTAATGTCTCTCTTAACCGCCCTACTTCTGAGCAACTAAAGCTCTAGCTGGCCGTTATTTCACGTGGACGGCCACACAAGCTATAGGCAATGGGCAGCAAACCTCGCCACAAGTGCACTTTGGGTTTTAGATCCCGAGTTCACTCATTCTCGTAGCTCCCATTACGATTATTTTTTAACTTGGAGCGAATATAAACCTGCAAGAAGATAAAGGGCTGTAGGAATCCGTGTTTACGTCTAGAGTAACTGCTTTTAATAGAGGCTTCTCAGGTTACTAGTTTGCTATTATATTGCAAAGAACTCACGAAAAAGCGCTCGATACCTGAGCATGCCTTAAAAACCAACACTTTAGAGCGCTCAAAAAAAGGGGACAGACCTTCATTTTTGCAGTCCTTGCAGGTGTACTGGCAATGTGAGCCGAAGCGTCCATCGGGACATGCTGAAGCAAACTGATTTTTAGGAGTGGAGTTTTGTAAGGCTCATTTTCTACGTGAAATGGTGTTGATTCGTAATTCACTACGTATGAGTGTACGTCGAAAACAAACACCGTGCAATTCCACTTGCGTTCGCTTGTTCCAAAAAGGAGATGCTTTCAGTATCATCCGAGGTATACTTGTTTTGGGATCGCATTCGCCATTTCACGCTCCAAATACACCCGTTTGGAGCAAGCGATCTCAAGTGTGCAAGCTGTCTAATCTACTAGATCAAGCCACTCATAACTCCTTCTGATACGTACTAATTATGACAACATAGCTGAATGAAGCCGAAGAATTCACAAGATACATAGATAGATGACTGAGGACTTGCTTCTACCTTTGCTCAGCCGACTGAACGCGAAATAATAGCCGGATATGGGACGTACTGTACCGTCGCTGGGATAGTTCTCGATGCTGTCAATAAGCCGATCCAAAGAGTTGCTGTCAATATCTCCTGTATCGTCGAGTTGTTTCGGATGTGTAATGACGTCTGAAATCACAACACAACCACACTAAGCTAAGCGAAAGCTAACGTGAGCCACGATCAAACACTGCTAAAAAGGAAAGGTATAGGTATCCACCGAAATTAGGTAGGTAATAACATGAGGTTGATGCTACGCCAACAATTGGTAAGGCACAGTAGGTTAGTAACCACACGGATGTTGATGGAAGGAAATCATAGTCAACATTAGTTCAGTGGCGATTTGAGGAAGATTCTAATGCCGGCGTGTAAGCGTTTCTAAGAAATTCAGCTCGGGTGTAAAGTTCGTATCTCGATGAAAGAGCGTTACGAGCCTACTAGACTAATTCCTCATGACGATCATAGTCAGGGCATGCGTGAAGTAAAAGAATCGTACTGGCGAGGTTGTAAATGAACTTTAGCTCTGTAACTTTTTCAGGCAACTCATCCAAAATGTACGTAGGAAATATCGAAGGCGCAAAGCGCCATCTGCTGCTTGGGTCAAAAGCACTGTGTCTACGGGAGTATAAATAGGTCAAATATCAAAATAGGTGAACGAATTCATCAGACTTGCTCCAGAAAGAAGTCTCAGCAGCAGAAGTCTTTTTGCGCACAAGCCACGACTCTAATTCCATGCAACTCAAAACGATGCATGAAAATTTCCAAGACACAACACACAAACTGCACACACGCCGAGCTTTGATGCGTTCAAGTGTGAGTTACTAGTTAAAATTAAATTTGATCAAGTGTCAACTTTACTCACGTGATGCAAGAAATGGAGCAGTGGCGGAAAGCGCAGCTAAAAGGGTAGACTTCACAGAACACAAAAACTCAAGAAACGGTATTAATTAAATAATGGATAAATAGCCACAAGGTATGGAAGAGGATATTCCACAGGTTTATGTAATAGGATTTGTATAACAATGAATTTCGCTTTTGTAAACAGCCCACTTGTTAACAACAAACACATATGAAATCGGAGATGTTTACCGAAGCCCCTTCTACACTAAACAACCCGCATCAGGTTTATAAGACTTCTGTAACTGCAGGTGAGCGCTAAATTATATAACACCCGAAGAATGTACATAAATATCTTTAGTATGGCATACGTAATGAAAAAATGAGAAGAAACACATGAAGCAAAAATTTCTGGAGAATATGGTGGAGGTTAGGGAGAATCCGCTTCACCCCAAATCTGAATCACGCACTTGGTTTTTTGTGATAGTGAACGGCAAAGATTTTACCAGCTCTTTTGAAGATCAAATTGTGCAGCCATTGGAATTCAATAAATAATGACATTGTATGCTCCCTTGTGACTGATTGCAGAAAAACTGCCTTCTCGCTGCATCAGGAAGTAGTTTTCAATTAATTCAATCAGAAAAACAACCCAAGGAATACTATGCGAGGCATGGCTAGATATATGGGTAGAGGGTGATAATCATCTATCTCTCTTATTTATAAAGCAGAAACTTGGTGTGTCGGTTTGTCGGTTTGGGTGTTTGTCGGTATGTCGGTATGTCGGTATGTCTGCATGTCGGTGTGTCTGTCCGCAAAAGTTTATGATTACGATAAGTGAGTGATATGGAAGACCCAGCTCTATCCTACGTTCCTCTACATTTCTACACTTAAGGGGAGGGGGGCATTTCTAACTGATTAATAAGTGCAAGGAATGAGGGACCCGCGAAACCCGGGTGGCCCAACTGGCATGTAATTGTAACATCAAAACTAGGACAGCATGTAGACGAAGTAAGCAAAAACGACACATCAGCACCGCCTCCTTCGACAGTTCCGCCCATAAATTATTGTGAAATTGTAAGGATAATGAATTTATGGAGGACGAGGGAACTGGTAAAGATAATAGTAGAACGCCCTCTGACGGAGAATATCAAGCCCGCCTCTCGAATCTACAACGGAAATAGTAACGTGAATCAGGACCAAAAATTTTTTTTATTTAATTTTTTTTTCTTAAATTCCCCAGAGAAAGGAAAAATGCGATGAGTTGATCATTTTCCAGTATAAACGTAGTTTGTGATCATTGCTTATACTCGCCTGAATGCCATCTTCCTGATTGGACCTTAATTTTTTGCTGATTTTTTTGTTTGCTTTTGGCTTTAATTCTTCTGTGGGAATTCTATGTCCGCCGATGCTGACCACCTGTATTTTAGATGCGACAATAAAAACGAGTAGAAAATGGAAGAAAATTTGTATAAGAAGGTGAATAAAAGAACAGTAAAATAAATAAATAATTTATCGAAGAGACGTAAGGCAGGGAGCTCCACACGGAACGAACTTTCTTTTCGAGGAGCAGACAAATAAAAGGCATTTTTACGGTGTCATGCCACGATTACTCGGAAGGGGATATGTGTAGCCAGGACGACTGCCTAAAGGCGATTGCTCAACAGATGGGAAGGAATACATATGCACTTTTAGATAAAACATTGATGTGCTGAGCAAAGTTATTGCTATCAAATGCTTCTGTGAACACTAAGAGGCATTGGATAGTGATAATTTTGCAAAATGAAGGGAGTCATTGTGTTGATTTTATTGTATCGGAATTGGCGAACCTTTTCATAGATTAGACGATATTTCAATTTCCTTTTCCCATCCAAATACCATTAGAAGTAGAATATCAGTACCAAACTTGAATGTCACCATGATCTACATAACAAGTTCAATTCCCAAGAATCACCAATGCAGAGAAGGGTATTAATGACATTCTTCTGGGGTAAAATGCAACCATTCGGACATTAATGAGACTGGAGTTATGTCTATCGAGGAATTCGCAAACACAACTCTAGCTTCCCAGCTTACCTAATTTTGAATCTTCATGAAAACTATCAAGATTAAACCATCGAAGCAGCAGCGAGATTTGCTCAAAAGCTAAGCAAAGGTGCTGCTTTTCAATTTCCAAAACTACGTGACCCTAACTTGTTTTGTAGTACTGATTGGTACATGAGGTATCAAATTCAAAGGAAACAAGCAAACGAAGCAAAATTTACCCATGCACGACTTCTCGTCTTTGCCTAGAACGTATCCACCGAAACATTCACAGTGTCGACCGCCTTCGTCATTGCGGCACAGCTGGCTGCATCCACCGTTGTTCACAAGACATTCGTTAATATCTAAAGCAGCATTCTAGCATTTAAACTGTGCCCGTTAAAGGATATTTCCTTGGAGGATAATCTCTTTTAAAACAGTCTTATGCACAGCCACGTCACCGTTAAACGACAACCGCGCCTCTTGTAGATGAACTGAAGCTTAATAAACTCAAATTGGGGCACCACAAAAGATAATGATTCTGTTACTTTATCATCTTGATCATTTCACGAGATGCCTATGGTCTGAGGTAGGCGGCTGCGCAATCTAGAAAGGTTGGAGCTCCCTTCTATGAATCAAATCATGCTCAAATCGCTTGCTCAGGCCAAACGAGTTTGCATTTTGCAAAGAGTCCTAGAAGTCTTGTTGGGCAGAGAAAGTCGTCACCGGGGCATGACGTAATTCTTGTAAAAAACTCTTCTCAAGGCGTATTACTAAGCATACTTTACAGAGTCAGAATGAACTGTCACCTTCACCTCCAGGAAGGCTCTATTAGCGATAGCAGATTAAAGAATATAATGGTCCAATTTACTTTTCCTCACCATAGCACGAATGACCGTCTTCAGCCAAACGATATCCCTTTCCGCAAGAGCATTTGTAACCACCTGGCAGATTATCACACGAGTGCTGGCAACCACCATTGTTCAAAACACATTCATTGATGTCTGAGATTGTAAGAATTAATCATTGTGGTCAACGGGCATGGATGTGACTTCAGAAATATTTTTTTGAAATTACCGCAGATCACAGTCGAGCAACAGAAATTATCAGACAAGGAACACTTACCCTCACATGTTCGTCCATCATAAGTCATAATATAGCCAGTTTTGCACTGACATTCATATGAGCCCGGAAGATTGACACAAAGTTGCGAGCAACCTGCATTTCCCACAGAACACTCGTTGATGTCTGAAAATGAAGGCGTAGTACAGAAAACTTCTTTCCTAGCTTCACAGTCTACTCTATGGAGAGTGCCTCTAATGGACTGGCTACAATAGTGCGACAATGTGCCGAATGAAGTCGTGCAATGCGAAGAGAGCTGCACACGACTGGAAAAACACAATCACGTACGTCTTCCAACATTCTTTGAGCACAATACTGGCATTAAGTTCAAAAATAGTAGGAGTCCAGAGTATCTCCAAAAACCCTTCTAGACACACTAACGCTCTGATTTCTTCCCTTCGAGTGATCAACGACGAATGTGACTGACGAGGGCTTCTAACGTTCCAGTGCACGGGTGCTTGNTAACTCGATACCGTCGATGTGATTTCAGAAAAAACCTATTTGTGATAAGGGGACCTGCCAAATATGTGCTAAATCTACCGCAAGTGCACGCTAACCCTGGCATGAATGCCTGTCAATTTCGTTGAGCAGATAACCAGCATTGCAGTAGCATGTAATCTCATTTGAACGATAGTCCATACAGAGACGATGACAAGCGCCCTGATTCAGAAGGCACGACGAGTCTTCATAGCCATCGGATAGGTAATAGGAGGACTGCCATTTTGGCGGCGGGAGCACTTCTGAACTAAACTGTTACTTGAAGGAAATGAGCAGGAAACCAATCATGTTAGTTAACTTCGCCACATGCCTGAGTGCGATGAAAACGAAAGCAGGGATCAAGAAAAACATGAACGCATAGTCCCCTCATGTTAGTGTTGGTATCACAAGCTTGCATCACGACACTACAGTAGCGCGGTTGTTGAAGCCGAGTATAAATCGTTCACTGACTTCAATGTCGCGACCTAATTTAGCCTCCTATGGCTATTCCCTTTAGCCACGAACTGACCGGAATTAAAGAGCAAAGTTCATCATAAATTTGGGGTGTCTAACTTTAGACGTCCTAAGACGAAATTTGCGCATGAAGAGGAGTATAAGGTTTAAAAAAGTGACTAAATCATGGATTTAATCAGAACTGTACGACAGAAGTTGTAAGAAAGGGCTATTTGGACGAGCTGTTCAAATGCGTGAGCAATTGCGAACAAGTGGCTGCATTAAGTGTCCGTGTGCAACGTGTGTGTCCCGTTGCGAATGGCGCAACCTCTACACCCTCTATACCGCTACGAAAACTCGTCCAACTTTGAATGCATATTTCGGTATTGGAACCCTTATTATGCTACATCTATTCCGATTTTCGACCGCCGGCGGCGTTGCTTACGCTTCATGCTAGAAAGAATTCTACTAAACCACTTTTGTTGTAAAGAGTGCCTTTTATAAATATCTTCACTTTAAACCTTCAACTTTCTAATTCCTATAGAGCAGGGAGCAAGCTTCAGTGGAAAGTGCAGAGCATGACCGTATCGCTGCATAATAAGGAAAAGCGTCAACTATTAATAAAGGCTGAAAAGGTCTGGATAGTCACTTCATTCCCCTTGGCAGGGGATCCTCAGTATTTAACTGTAGTGTGGGCTTTGACGGGACCATAGATAAAATATTAAAGTGATCATGGCTGATGAAGATTGATAATGGATATCAGAGTAAAGGAAACATTGATAATGGATATCCAAAGAAAGGATACATCAGATTTGTTGCTTATTCTTTTTGAATGGAAAGCTTCTCATGCGATTTTTTTTCTAAACAGGAGTTATAACTTTTCCACTAGTGACATAAATATTGGAGTAGAGGATCAAAAAAGGAAGAACTCAGATAGGAACGAATGCGCCACGTTTTATTCCGCAATCAACACCCGCAAAGTCAGTTCACCTTGCTCAAAGCCTATGACACTACAGTTTGATGCATGAAAACGTAAATATGAATGACTAAACCTGAATCCACTGCTGCACTGCTGTTTGACAACCCTAAAATTTATAGGCAAACATTTGTCGTGAGTATATATTGCCGGTAATAATCATTAGTGACTGTAAGGATTGAATACAGGTGGAATATCTCGTCTCAGGCATTCGCTCAGGAAAGCTGTTACCTGCCTCGAGGGCCAACTATTCGAATTGGGCAAGGACCAATCCGACCAAATCCACAATCGTTAACAAAGCACAAGCTCGACTCCCCATTCGACATTGCATAAAAGTGCGACTTTTTGAAATCCACGGATATTCGGGAGCTGTTCTCAGCACTGCGTTAGCTTTCGATAATAAGGCAGCCGAGATATTTGAAGAAAATCTCATTCGGTCGGTGGAACATCTGACGAATATAGTGTATAAAGAAAGAATCCTTAGCCTAAATTTTTAACTTTTTACCTGTACAACGTCATCTATATGTGAGCTTGAACCCTAAATCTGGCCTGATGTGTATCGAAAATGTTACATGCGCAATCACTATATGTACTCCCATTCGGCTGCATTTCCGTTATCGGAAGGCGTTTGGGAGCTCATCATTGTCCAGCCACCCCATTTTTGTATCGTTTTACTATCACAAGCTAGATACTTAACAGTACAGGACTGGATAAAAATACTGCTCATTACATTGTCATTGTCTTCAAGTCAACACTTCGTTTGCATACGTAAACCTAAATTTTAAAAGCCCTATAGAGTACAAGCGCAGTTCATGGTGGTTATTAGTACATAAAAGATTCTGAACAAAGACAAGCACAGTATTAGGACCTATAGGATAATATGCCCCTGGCGATTGCCGCTAAGCCATCTTATGCAAGCTCAGGACCGGGAGGTCCGTAACGAAATTGATTTCGGAAACGGCACCACTGTCATGGGCGTCAGCTTTTGCCCCACCGAATTCATCGTTCTGAATGAAGATAAGAAATGGCCGTTTTTCTGAAGCTCCGTTCGCTGAAGGCAATCAGTAAGATGATCCGCTCAAATTAACGCCAGAGATTGCTCTAGGATTGAGCACTTATCACTCCACATCGTGCGATGCTTGGGAGAGGTTGGAAAGGTTTCGTAGTTGGATTACGGACGCCGGAGGAATAGAGCGAAACCAAAAGAAACAACCATGAATCAAGAGAATGGTGAAGTCAATGAAGATTGGTAGTTTGCTACTGAGAGAAATATATGGTGAGAGGCTTTTGGAAAAGGGTGCGAAAACGATGAGGGCAAAGTTTTTGATGAGAAGCCACAGCAAAAGTACGATGCGACTCTCACTTCATTCCCATCCACTTCTGAATTTCATTGTTAGAAGACAGAAGGAAGCAAAAACAACTCAGTGAATTAGCAATTAAGTTTGTTTTTGTCGCGCTTATTAACTACCATACATTTCCCATTTAACATTAAATCAATTGTTGATGTACCTAAAGGTATCAAATCCCACCTATATTGGAATACTTTTGGGTTGACTCAAATCAAAAACCAAAGTGGAACGAACCAGTGCAGCTTTTCCCATCTGCGCCTAGGTCATAGCCATCTCGACACTTGCACACATGGCCACCGTCAGGTTGATCGTAGCAATCATGCTGACAGCCACCATTTGCCACTTGACAACCACTCAGTCGCTCGTCACAGGAGCGACCGTCGTCCGCTAAAGTATAACCGGGACGGCAACGGCATCTGAAAATTGTGAGCACTTGACACTCTATGGCGATAGCCTGGCCATAAAATGTTGAAATTTTGTATGTTAATATGTGTCACTGTTGTTGAAAAGGATCCCGAACACACTGCGTTATCTGTAATGGCTTCTGATAAGACAAAGTATTGGGTTGTAACATAAATTCGTAGAGTTTTGTGTTAGGGTCATTTTACAACGATTCGCTTTGTTTTTTGGCGAAGTGTATATATTTATTCGAAAGAGCTCTTTCTCCTCTATAGAATAGTTTTATTCGTTTTTTTGGATAATCTACTTGTACGTCTTTTTTCTGGCTCAGAATTGGAATATCCAGGAGGAGAAAATCAGCATTTTCGACATCTGCTTTTCATCGAGGTCAATAAGCAGCCGAAGCCGCTCGAGACATATGCAGTGTGTACGAGTAAGGTGTCTTAGGTGTGTCTCTGGGTGGCCCCAGGAGAGACACCGAAGCCGAGAGTCAAGCAAGACCTCCACTCAAATTAGGTCATGATTTGCGTTTGGTGAGACTGGAAAGGCACGGTGCACTGGGAAATGCTCGAACGAAATGCTACTGTCAACAAGGAGGTCTACAATGCCCAGCTAAACCGTGTTAGTGTGGCTGTTTTGGCAGAAAAACCCGTTAACAAGGTGAAGTCATCTTGCTCCACGACAACGCCAGGCCCCATAATGCCCAGGTCGTCAAAACAGCACTCCAAAAGCTTGAATGAGAGGTTCTTCAGCATCCACCGCACTCTCCGGATCTCGCACCTACCGACTACCACCTTTCCGCTCTCTGTCAAACCAAATGAGGAGTGTTACCTTCGATGGCGAAGAGGTTTTTGGAAACTAGCTCAACAGCTTCTTCGACACCAGACCGGCCGATTTTTGGCGAAACGGCATCAACAAATCGATCGAGAGATTGGAGGAGGTCGCAAACAGTAACAGGAGGGTACATCATTGATTAATTTATTATTATAATTATTGTTTTTTGTTAAAATAAATCTCTGTGAAAAAACTCCACGGACTTATGTTACAACCCAATACTACCTTATGGCATTCTAATGGACTCTATATATATGGACTCTAACTTGTCTTTCATAAGTGGGAAGTGTACCTTTATGTAGTTCCACAAGCTGCCTTACATTTCTGAATATATGCTTCGTATATTCTTTGACTTGTTGTTGTGAGCCCAGGGTGGTGACCGATGGCCAGTGAAGGAGCCAGAACCATATGCTTACCATTATCACAAGTGGGATTAGGATCTCCCGATGATTCAGGGTACTCAAGCATGAGCTATTTGTAACCAGTGGATAGAACGTCTGCCATCAGCAGCTCATCAATCTCACCCGTCATCTAAAGAGATCTACCTCTAGTTCTCTTTCTTATAAAGTTAAGTCAAGGAATTGGAAGGTCCTCCTCTGAAAGCACAGAGCCCTTGTAGAGAAAAATGTCCACCACCAATAAATGAGAAACGGGCTATTTACAGTCTGTTCCTAATTGAAGGCCTGTCAAGTCCGTAACAAAACAACGGCTGATTTTCTGGTATATAGTATACACTGTAGTGTATTCTATGTTAAACGAGAGAAACATAGAAATAAGGATGAATCAAGGGATATTCTGTAAATTTCAAATTATCCGCTATTACCCAAGTATGTGTTGCCCACAATACACAACAATTAGTACCTGTACGATCCGTAGGTGTTGACACATTCGTGTTGACATCCACCGCCACGTTGAACTTTACATTCGTCAATATCTGAGCAATTCCATAAATAAGACAAAATTGCAAACAGAATGATACAAAAGACTTTCCAAACTTTTCTTCTACAATATGTAGGGCCTTTCGAAACATTTACCGCAGAAACCAGCTTCATTTAATTTCCCTACAACTCTACTTTCAGACGCTATTAATATTCGCAAAAATTTGCTACGGTGGAAGAATTAGTTAGTTGTAACCAGCGATACGTGCATGACCGAAGAAGTTCGGATGTGGTGCGATAGCAACGAAAGTGTCGCGTCGCGGCGAGAAGACGCCGCGCGCGAAGGTATGTGGAAGAATGCAGCAGCAAGTAAGAAATACAGGATAAATAGAACTATTCGTAAAACCATGCCAAAAGTAATAAGCTCATAGCGATTGAGCTGTATGAAGAACGGTAGAACTGTTATAACGAGGCAAGTGGTCCGCGAAAGCCGCGTGCGGCGGATCGATTACACAAAACCGTTCCTTCTGCCAGTCTCCCATTAATTCATACGAGGGACTCGAATTCATCGTGTTACATACGTATTTTTATTGGAAACATAATTTATTCGACTAGGAAAAGTCATATCATCCATTGGATTGAATCTTCTGTTGACAGGTTATAGTTCAACTAGCTAAGCTCGAGAATATGGCATGTGGTTTGCAAAGAAGGATTTCCACTTTCAGTGAGCCCCGTTGAGGTCAATTTCAAAGTGGAATTTTCTGAGCTGTCAACCAAGATTTACAATAACACATTTATTAGCCGACCTTTCTTCGGTGCTATGGTCTTAGCCGGAGTCCCTGGAAAGGCAAAGTCAATGAAGCAGCCAGTTATCCAAACATTATTCAGGCCTAGTTTTTTTTCTAATAGTTTCTTGGGTGAATTTTCCTACCTATAACGATTAAAAGTAAACCAACCAGGTTTCCGTGGGTCCACCTGACGACATTGAGGGAGCATCAGGCCAATCCGAATCTAGGGTAACTGTGTTGGGAAATTTCCCCCTGACTGCGCGCGGTCTGTTCTGGAGTTGGGTCCTAGCTTCTCACCTTCGCAACATATTTCCAGTAACACCATACGTAAGGTAATTTGCAGCCTGCACGAGCTTCAGGATCGTCTCCGCTAAAAGGCTAAGGCAGACAGTAGTGGCTCAACTACCAACTTATCAACATCTGCACCTAACACTCCCTTCCCTCAAACCTACTTTAAACAGCAGAAGCCTGATCTCGCTTTAGACACCACCTTTCGGATTTTTGCTGATGAAGTATTTAAGGTGTTCAGTAGGTACCAAAAACGTCACTTGCCTTCCAATCTCTCCCGCGAGCAAATTCATGGAATTAGGCAGTTTCAAGAACTAGCCAAAGCCCGCACCATAAGGCTGTCGGTCCGTGACAAGGAAGGGGAGTTCGTAGTGATCCCTCGTCAACTTGATCACGAAATAACGGAACGGCACCTCGGAGATCACTCCCTCTACCGACCATCCTCAGAGAGAGAGAGTTTTAGTCGCAGTTCCGAAGGATGAATCGAGAATGGGTGACGGTAGCGAAATCGGCGGGCCTTGACTCTAATACTATCAAACGTCACAGTTCCGAAGGCTGAATCGAGAATGGGTGGCGGTAGCGAAATCGGCGGGCCTTGACTCTAATACTATCAAACGTCTCAAATTAGAGTCACCAAGCTGCCCCGTGCTTTATCTTCTCATCAAGACCCATAAGTTCTCACCAACGGACGATTTGACCTCAGTAAGTGCTCACTCTGTCAAGGTTAGACCTATTGTTAGCAGCGTGGGGGGTCCCACTGACAGGATCGCGTGGTTCCTAAGCACCATTCTGACCCAGTTGCTTCAATTTATACCATCGCACCTTGCCAACACCCAAATGTTCCTGAGTTACCTTAAAAGGGTGCGTCCCAATAGCTCCTGTGTCATGGAATCATTCGACGTGGAATCTCTGTACACCAACGTAAGTAATTCATCTGCTATGGAAGCCGTTTCAGAGCTTCTCACCCAGCACTGCCACGTTCTCAACATGAAAGGGTTTTCCGTTAGACAAGTAATGGGGCTTCTCAAGGAGTGCCTCAACTGCAACGTTTTCAAGTGGTCGGGGAGGTACTTCGCGCAGACTAGAGGTTTAGCCATGGGGCAACGCCTGGCGCCTTGCCTGGCCATTGCCTTTATGGCTAAAATAGAAACACCCGTTCTGGAGCGTCTTCCCATGATGTACTGCAGATACATCGACGACTGCTTCGTAGTCTGCTCGACACAGGAGGAAATGGACAAATGCTTCGACCTCATCAATAGGCAGTCCGAGCATATCAGGCTAACCCGTGAGAAGCCATCAGAAAGCTGGCTCCCTTTCCTTAACGTGCAGGTCAAACTTATGGGGTGCAGCTTTGTCACAAAATGGTATAGGAAGCCCAGCAACAAAAATATAATTCTCCACTGGCGGTCAGCGCATCCTCGGCAGACCAAACGTGCGGTGATCAAAAGCATGTTCCGTACCGCAATAAATGTCTCCACCGGCGAGGATGAAAGGAGAGAGTCAGTGGGAATGGCTCAGAAAATCGCTGAGCTCAACGGTTACAAGCGCCCCCCGCATTCTCATCGGTCAACGGCAGGCGGTGACTTCAGCAGACCTAGAAGAGGTGTTCTGAACGGGAAAATTCCTTTCATGATACCCTTCATCTCTGATGAGGTGAGCGCTTCCTTAAGGAGGTGTCTGAAGAGATCGGGTCTAGAAGTCACTGTTGGCCTTGGGGATATTCCTCCCAATACCCTAAAAAATCGTCTCGTTCGAAACCGCCTTTATGACCGCACATGCGCGACTGAGAATTGTGTGGTCTGTCCCAATGGCA
>UZAF01019483.1:0-14648 GCA_900617895.1 Haemonchus placei | reverse complement strand
TAAGCAAAAGAAATCTCTTATGACCTGAAAACGGGCCAGATTTTTGAAATTTTTTCAAGACTTAAGGATGCTTTTTCCATAGCGCAAAAATTCAAAGTAATTTCAATTTCATGAAAAAAATTCATTCCAAAAAATTCAGAGACGGAGATAGGGACTTGATTTAAAGGAAGGAAATTAAAAATTTTTTTTAATCTCACCGAAGGGGGGCCTATGTAGGGACAGAAAAGCATAAGTAGACACAGCCAATGCTTCTGGAGAGAAAAACGACGGTACTCAGCAATCAACGAAAAAACGAACACATGGTATCTACAAGTGAAAGGAAAATTATCAAATGGTTGTAGAATTTCTTGGAGTGTTATACAATTGACGGAATTTATGAGTTGGAGGACGTTAAAGTCGTCAGTAGAGCGAAGCGTCGCTATGACGTCATTTCTACGCACCGCGTACGCGCGCCGGAGTTCGCAGTTACAGTAACCACGAGTACGATTTCTCTAGATCGTCGATCAGTACTGGCTCGCTATAAAAAGTTATTAAATACAGCGTGAACGCTGATTAAAATGATTTCTGTGGAAGACGCAGCGCGCACACGCACCGCGTCAACGCGACGCTCGCTTGTAGGGAACTTACTCCGCTAGGAATGAAATGGAAATTACTGATGATTCTCCAAATTCCTTACAAAATTCTATTTATTTCAGATATTTCTACAGCAAAAGCCTCAAGAATTGTATGCTTTTTACATACTATGGACGGGATGGTAATGCGAACAATTTCGCCACATACAATGAATGTAAGAAGATGTGCATGACGTAGTGCATAGTATTGATGAACAGAATTTTAGATATACCATATGATGTAAATACAACAAGTAAAGAAAGTAAATAAATTGGCAAGTTTATTAGTGCAAGCATGAAAGGAAACTGTACGATAGATACAGTAATCTACGCAGAGAAAATTGATCAAAAGGAATACTGTAGCATTGTGGCATCATGTGTTGAATGGTGGAGGAATGTGTTGGAAATGGACCTGAAATTGAAAATAATTATATCATATCTTTTCAATCTGTGATACGGTAACATGGGATCATTTTTGCGAATCGATATATCGATTAGTTTTATTTAGATGCCCATACCGTGCCAAATGAGATCGAATGACTCAAAGAGTGCTGCGCTTTTTTATATACCTGTGAACCGACGCCACTAAGGGGCGGGCAAACCTGAGAGGGCGGGTATTCCTTAGCCCTCGAATTCACCATGCCTTCCGCAAAGCTTTCTTTCGCAATAATACTACATTGCCACACAAGTAACCTTCCAGAAGGTTGCCTGCAGATCAACATTCCATCTTTTGATGGGATCTGAATCTCGGCAAAAGAGCCAATGACACCATGCATAGCCCATTATTGGATCCCAGTTCCGATGTCGTTCTTACCAGCCAAGTCTATGTCTTCTTCTTGGGTACCCTAACCACACAAAATTCGTTCGGGATGAGAAAAAAGTTTATAGAAAGTCACAATCGTATTCCATCACATTTCTGAATGGTGGATGAGTTCACAGCGCATCCCAGAGTTGGTCATTTTGCAAAATGACTCACTCGCTTGTTATTCGCAAAAAATGATTCTCTGTTAGCTATGTTAAGGTGAGCACGTGAGATCAATGTTTTTTTTTCGAAAAATAGATGAGCGACCAAAATCAATCAGTGTCTCGGCCAACCAAGCTTTCCTTCCCTTACCACGGGTTGGTTAACTGGTACCAGACTCGTCTGGGAAGATAAAAGCACCGATACGTATATCGGCTGGCCACTACAAGCCATTTTGTGGGCCACATACATTTAAAACGTCACTACGATTCTGATCCGAAGTCAAATGCAGGGCGCAGCCCATAAACGACTAAATCAGCACCAAAATACTATTCCCCAATATCGCATGACCGAGTCTTTTCGTTTTGCCTCATGGAAATGAAATTCATTGGTGCAATTTAGACCTACTCAACCGCAAATGCAAGTAAATATACCATATAGATAAACAACACGAAAATGATTGAGAAAATATATCGACTGAACGACCCTCATACACCCCTCAGAACGTTCAGTCTTTTAGAATAACAGTTCGAGATAAAGTATCATCCGTTTATCAGAGCCTAGGTCGCCTCGTTCCGTTACTTGTATTCTTTGTGAAACCGGAATTTTTTACGAAGCAACTGAACGAAGAAAATTATTCAAGCTGTCGATGCTTGTCGGCACGTTCATTCAGAAGAGGGAAGGGACAAATAAATGGTTTACAATCCGTCAAGCCTGTCGATAAACAGAAAGAGCTCTTCACTCTTTTTTGACCAGTACTCAATTGCTTTGTGCCAACGTGCCAACTTCTCAGGTAGCCGCTTTTGGTCAATATAAAGGATATACCAATGGATGGATGATGGTACTTACGCTGGACCATTTCCACAACCCTGAGGAACAGCCCAACCTCGCTTACCCAGAAGCCTACCCAGAACCTACCTTTACTGTCATTCAAAAGCCGGCCCAATCTAGCATAACTGATTGGTGCCGACCAGACACAATGTTTTCATTCCTAGGACAGGACCAGAACTTTCAATAATGTTCTTCAAGCTTTTATTTCAATGTTTACCTGTATGAGGCTTCGTACATAAGGTTAGGTAACCGCTGCGTCAATTACTGTTGTCCAAATCGGTTTAGTAACCTGATATCATTGGACGCGCCAGGTAGTTGAGCGTATGTGAACTCGAGCCAAAGGTCATTGATTTGGTCCCATACGGTTGTTACTGTAACCATTGTTTGTGTACTCCTTAGGTTGCAAAGCTCCTCATCCAAGCTATCTAGCCAGCCAAATCTACACCCTATTGAACAGTTTGAGAGATTCACTAAAACATGGAGTTGGTATGACCGCTTCGTATCACTGTTAAAAGTTTTCATGGGGAACCGTTCAAACAACAAGGTGGACAGGAGCCTTCGACAATTTCCGATGGCTTTCAGTGCAGAGCTGCTACGTACTGGGGTACGACCACCAGAACGGTAGGCAATCTAAACACGCCGAAACTTCTTTATGAACGTTCGGATGAGAGCTATGATGCATCCCTCAGGCGAGGAACATCCGATGAACTTCAGCAATGGGAACAAATGAAGAAGTTACTGACACCCTGTCGAAGAGTTCGATCACCGAAGTGATAAGAGACAACGAGAGTTATCTCTAGCGCTATGCCAACTTCTTGGTTACCTACCATAAGCTCTCGAACTTGAATACCCTACTCGAAAGGGGGTAGCCTCCCTGCTTACTGGGTCGTTTCCCATAAAAATGTCCAGCCTCCAATCCATAGATCGTTCCATCGTTCGCACGGTCTCACGTCAGTTTAGTCGCTACCTCCTCACCCTCTCTACCCAATGTGGGGAAGCCCAACGCTACAAATGCACGGTAGATCGAGCAGTCTAGAAATTGAAGGAGAAACTTCTCCGCGAGACGATGAGACCACAAGTAAACACAATGGTCATCAGTTCAACTTCAAATTGGAAGCTTCTCGAAAATTTCTTCAAAACATATTGAACAAGGATCACACCTCAAAGGCATCTATAAATGTGTAGGATACTATGACCATTACGAGTAACTCACGGGATTCTGATGATATGGCATAAACATCGGATACTGCCCATAACATGTCGTCTGAGGAGGGAAGAAATTCGCAAAGGCGGTACTTGGAGTCCATGCTGGAAGTAGAACGAGTATTGGATCAAAAACAACAAAAATAAATAAATAAACAATCGCCAACGGACAAATAGCAGAATTCCGACAAATAAGCTGATCACCATCAACCATCGCTATTTTTGAGGTAAAAAGCGGTAATTTCTCATGAAGATCGACTATTTTCGTTAGTTGGAGTTCTTCAAACTAACTGCCCCCTATGCCCCTACAATGTAATGAGAGCTCTCAATTTCATTCCCAAGAGCATTGGGCGAATGTGGCATTACCTCCGTATGGGTCGGTGGTTCGATGTGTGACTTAATCTACCCAAATCTTCCGACCGACCAACCAACCGACCAAGGTGGATAAAATGACCCGAACCCTTCCCCATAAAGATGGTCACACTGATTTGTTCCAATTTATCTCACAATTCCTTATGTCGAGCAACACCTTCATAGAACTACAAACTCCAAAAGATGTCAATCACTAGGAGCATCCTAAACAATCTGACCTAACGACCTACTTCAATCTTTGCTTGAAAAACAGATGGCTGCTTACTTATTGTGAAACATGTTTTCATCTTTCTGGAGCAGCGTCACAAACAACTTTCTAAAACAACAACTCGATAAACAAAAACTTACTGAATATTGTATTTTCCTTGGGTGTCGAAGTGGTAGGTAACGGAGGAGAAGATTTTTCGTCGCCACCTTGATTTCTCATATGTTTTCGTTGCTTTGCACGACGATTCTTGAACCATACCTGAACCATATGTTCTACAGTTTTTCACTGGAACTCATGTAATTTCTCACAGATATGTCTATTTTTGTTTAAGAGCGCAAGGGTGGGAGATGGCAGTAGGAACGGCTGTCTGTAATCGATTCGCAGCACGCTGCTGTCATGGACCATTCGTTCACCATCATTACAGCTCTAACGTTCTTCATACAGCTCAACCTATATGGGATCCTTATTTTAGTCATGATTCTACTGTTAGTTCCTTTGTTCCTGTATTTCTTACCTGCTGCCGCTTTCTGCTATATCCCTTCGTGCTCGACGTCCCCCTCGCCGCGACGCGACAATTTCGTTCCTACTGCATCACACCCCGCATGGATTAGGATGCACCACATGCGGAACCACATGCATAGGCCTCTTACAGGCAGTTCTCATTCGTTTATGTCTGGCCCTCCACCTTCCCCTATGAAAGCGTTTTGGCCTTCCACCCTACTGAGTCGGTTTATTGAAGCTAAACTTGTCTGGTAAGATAAAAGCAGCAACTTTTACCGCATCATTTACATTCAGTGATTAGTCAAACTAGTCTAAATTGAGGATTTTAGGAAGAAAGAAATGAATACGGTGGTTTCGCTACTAGCACATATTTGGAGAGGTACGACAATGGGGTCAAGCGCGGTGACGAGAAAGTAAGAATACTACACTGTAATCGACTGTATACCCTTCCTTTTCCCGACCCTATCCTCGAGTTCAACCCTCTTCTCCACGGTCTTGTCGAAAGCTCCTTGGCAAACGCTGGTTCCTGTTAAATGGCCTGAAGATTTAAAAGGAATGACCTAACGAGAAAGATACGATAAGTTGAAGAACACCAAGACAGGGAAGAAAAGCAAAGTGAGGGACGATCAGGAGACCACCATAAAAGGAAAAGCAGAAGGAATGGGAATGAGCTATAAGTAGATCAGAACTGTTCCTCAGCTTTGTGCGAGATAGTAATGAACCCTGCTGGAACTTTTCTTTTCGATAATACCCCGAACATTCCGTAATTTTCGCTTTGTTATCGACTAACTGACTTCATTTTTACTGTCAGAAAGCTTTCATCCAGGTTCACTGTACGGCATCTACACAATTGTCGGTTTTCTTACCTAAATGGTTTATACCCATTCTGTTTCTACCAATCGACCCCAAGCGTACGGAAGGACCAGGGGAGGCCTCCAGACTCTCTTCATTTACCCTGTGTTCCACAGGCAGGTGTCAATGACTGGTTAGCTTACGGTAGGTCGATACGTTGAACGTATTTGCATAGCGATTTAGCGGCAATGGCACGACATGACGGTGACTGTTTGAAGTGCGCAATGAGGCAGAAGAAGATAGGAAGTACACGGATTAGAAGGGCAGCATCTGTTCTCACTAAACGAATCTCTCAGTGTTACACGGTGATTATCGTTTTGGTGGTACCGAAAAAGGGATCCCGTACCTTCCTCAAAAACTAATCCCCATATATCTGTCAACTTCTATGACCTCTTAGCCCTGGGAGAGAATTGGGTCGGCGAGAGCTAAAAAGTTAGGGCTCGAAGTATCGGGCCCTAACTGTCTAAGCTGGAAACATCGATGGGGATTCTTCAACTGAAGCATTGAAAAAGCGGAGGGTACTGAATTTGCACGCACAGCGGCAATACATTGCTTACAGAACCATACAGCTGTCTAAACACAATCTGGCATTACCGTATTCCTCACCGTATGACAACAGCACCATCGATCGCTACTAGTTAAAACTGACTACAGTCAAATACTTCTAGGCAAATAAAATCAGACCTCAGAGCTCAGAGCTGGTAGACCTAACTACTAACAATTAAANCAGAACCATACAGCTGTCTAAACACAATCTGGCATTACCGTATTCCTCACCGTATGACAACAGCATCATCGATCGCTACTAGTTAAAAACTGACTACAGTCAAATACTTTTGAGCAAATAAAATCAGACCTCAGAGCTCAGAGCTGGTAGACCTAACTACTAACAATTAAACACTAATTACCAGTTACTGATTATGACAAATAAGCTTGTTGCCTACAATCCGAAATGACGACGAGGTTGAGGTTGCCTTGGATATTATCAAAAAGGGGTAGGAGGGATGGTAGGGGAAGAAGAGAGGTGTAGCGGATGAAAGCGTGAGATTTGGAAACATCGGATCTCTATTCGTCATATAAATGACTTGAGTTTTAACCCAATCGAGTAAGTCGTATATAAATCTTCATGTTGGTGAAAACCCAAGTTTTCCCTGCGAAGGATTTCCGTATTAAAGGATCATCCCAAGTAAACCCTCTAAAATACCGATTGTAGGACACTGTTCCAGCTCAATCCTGGCTCAACTAAACTATCCATCGATTTGGAGCTGGTTCAGTAGTACCAAACTCGCCTAGGAAGGTTAAAGGCACTCACATTGACTTTGGCTGGTTACCGTATGTTGTATGTATAATTCCAATAAAGGTACACACCGCTACCCGATTTTGACCCCGTAGGCCATCCCACTGATTCAATTGTCACCAAAGACAACCCTTTTTATTTTGGCAATAGAGGTTCCATAAAAATCGCTTTTTAGCGGACAGTCCCACTCGGCCTGAGAGGATCGTGGTAACCAATTCAGTGATTTTACAAGCGCGCTATTCAAGTTAGCCACTACGATTCCCCTTAGAAAACAGAAGCACTGCGCAATCTGGAATAAAGTAATGTTAGACTACGTCTGACACCGATCCTCTCGATTTTCACTATATAATCGACCCATTAGATATATCGACACTGCTCATACGAAATTCTCGATGAAAACATGTCTTTGCTTTTGTCAAACCGGCTTATAAGTTATCTCATCAGAAAAGAATGATAGCACAACAGTCAACAGTCGAGAGCTGTACAGCTCAGGAAAAGACTGCAATATCCGCCTTTCTACTCAGTGAAACTTTGCCTTTTCCCTTTCTGTTCATGAAGGAGCAATCGAAGAACAATGAAGAATTACCTGAATCCTAGCTTCTGGAAGTTGAGTCAGTTTAGCAAGTCTCTCTCGTTGAGCGATATCCGGATATTGACATTGATCGAAGGTTTTTTCAAGTTGATCCAATTGTTCATCACTGAATGCTGTGCGATTCCGTCGCATTCGTCTGTCCGGTGACGGTGATGCATCTCCTTCTGAAGTATTTGCATTAAAAGAAGCGTCCCCACTAAGATTTAATGAAAGATAGTGTAGATGAAACGAATAAAACCCTTTTCTCTCTTCCAACCCCCATCCCCCCCCCCATCTCCCTCCAACCTGGATCTCTAAAACACAAAAGCCAATTATACGAGTTTTACAAGTTTGGGTAGGTCTGTGGTTACTGTAGTCCTACCTAGAAAAGGCGACAAGCCATGCCCAGACTGTGCGCTGAGATTATTTCCATCCTGTTCCCGAAGAACCCCAATCACCCTTGGAAGTCTCTAACAAAAGCCAGTCAGTATCTTCTGCACTCCTTCAAAAAAGACCTGAAGCATTACGTTTACGAAATGGGAGTACTACAATCCGTCACACATTTACTTTTTAGTAGAAAATAAAAAGATGCATGGCCGAGGCTGATCCATCCAGTTGGTTTCCAAGACTTAACTCACCATTAGTTCGTGCTTCTTGGGAGAATCCCTCAAATGGATACTGAAGCTGCATCATTGTGGCGAGTACGAGCTGCTGATGGCTGTCCATCATCGCTTCGCACCGCCCTTCATGACTTGACGGCACGTTCGCCATTGGTTGGCGACTTCTGGAGGACTCCGCCCGCACAGTTGTGATTGCTCTGCACGAGCAAATATCGGTTATCGTCGGCTAAGCCGTAGTTGACGAGAGGATTAGACGTACGGATCAGCTGTACCAATGCTAATTTCCGGTCGGGAATTAGTCGACCCGTCTTCAGTTACCGTATGCGCGCATATATTTTTAGTAAACTAATACTACGGAAATCAGAATAGAATAAATTGAACTCGATCTCCGCTTTGAATTTACCAAATTCCCTGAATCTCTACGTGAGGTAGTCCCGGGGTTGGGACTACCTCACCGTAGAGATTCGGGGAATTTGGTAAATTACTACTCCAATTTGACTCATTTTTACAAAATAAACCCAAAAACGACGAAATTCCTACATCATTAACTTTCGTACTTCAAAAAAATTATCGGAATAGCTACTATTAGCAACCCTCGTCGAATTTACGGTATAAATCAAAATTTAGCTTAACAATGAAGAATAGGGAGTGGTGGTGATATGGATGGAAAGGGAGCATGTCTCAAGGTGAACCCGATGAGCCGACAGGTTTATCTGACAACTCTTCGACCACCATTTCGGGGCTGAACTGAACCAATCTGGTTACTTGCGCCACTATTGCTAAACCTGCGTTCATAGTCAGTACACTCGCCATCAGCTCTTTAGATGAACCCGAATCAGCCAGACGATTGGCCTCAACTCTCGAGCGGTGGGGTAAGCTAGGGATGGGTAGTATGAGTGTCAAAAATAAGCAATCACTAAAGAAACCCGGCAAGGGGCTTACCTCCCGAATGGGAAAACTGAAGTTATGTACAAAAATTAAGTATGTAGTGGTCAGCTACAGATAAGAGAGTATTTTCGCCTCCCCGCTCCTTCTTAACAGAACCTAACACTGCTACGTTTGATACTAACACCCTCCCTCTTTCTGGATAGTGTAAATAACGGAAAATCAGTGTAAAGTCAGTACAAAGCTTCAAACAAAAAGATCCTAGATACTTATTGTAGATACTAGTATCTATTTATAATAGTTTTTATGTCTCTATACCAAAATTCTCCCCTTAATTGGAAAGCTTTTAGAAAAAAAATACTTTCGTGACGGCTCCCTTCATTACCAACTGATGCGAAGCGCACACAGCTGGCACTGCCTCTTTTAATAATATTAATAAGTGATTACCAGTCCTTATAGTAGAAATGCGTCAAAAGGCGCTTTCAACCCAATAACCCAATAATATCGTTGGCACTTCGTTAGCACTATACCGGCGACAGCCTCTTAAAAAGCATCAAAGCAGCCAGCCAAGGTCATTATCCACTCATGGTCTCCATTTGGGGTAAATCGAGATCGTGGAGGAGGTCCCTTCCCACAGCATTGAATGGATAAGCTCTATATCGCAACATGAACACCTATACCATGAATAAATCATCGGAAATCCTTCAAAAAAAGGAGAGGAGTCATGACAAAATGGTGATCAGCCATATTTCGAGTGTCATGACGCTGCTCTTTCACATTTCGGGCATCTCAACCCGACCAGAACAAGCAAGCCTTCGAACAGTGCCTAAAGAATGACGTTGCCCAGATACGCTCACAAAACATCTACGATTCTAAATGAAGTTGAATGACTGGTGCATTCCAGAACGTTTGGACAAAACTGATCAGATGGCTCAGATCAGAAGGAACTCACAGCAAGAAATCGCACTACAACTTCATACCAACGACACAGGGATAGCCCAAAACCCAGGACTAATTGTGAAGATTAGAAAATCTTGAAATCTGAAATGAAATCTCGAACAATCTCTCCATCCACTCTTCTAGCATCTCGAAAATGTCCCAATTGGCACGGAATGATGGTAAAGACCACGCTTAGGAAATGGTTTTGCCACCGGACTGTCATTACGCCAAAAATTCGGTATCCCATCTGATAATATGACACTTTACAACAACCGTCGGTATAGAGATCCCTTTCCCACGAACTGAGTGAACCAGTTGGTTGGGCCTGCCCAATCGCCTAAGTAAAAGCATTACTGTGGCAAAGAGAAGTCAAGTTAACGCCATTTATTTTGTAGATAGGGAAACGACGTCAGGCTGACGATGGGAGAGAAAGCGGATAACTGACTGATTCTGCTAAGCGCTTCATCGGCCTCGGTCGTTGTGTCGACGATGAGACGAGAACAGCTTTGCAAACATATTAATCGTGTGCTGAATCGGTGTTGGGCAAATCCGTGTTCGGCTAGTGTTTCACCCCCACTTATGATCATCATCACCAGCAACAGCAGCAGTCAACTACACAGTGAACAAATACACGATGAGAGTCGAGTGCAATGTCGGATCTGTTTGATATGCTGCTTATTCGGGGAGGAAGTCGAAGAGCTCGAATGAGGCATGTCAATCGCCGGCACATAGACAAACATAAAGAAACCTCGTGTCGACATCAAGGGTACATCGAAGAGGGTCACGTCAGCAAGTAGCTACTGTATCCACAAAAGCTAACAGGATAAAAAATCCCATATGGGGGAGGACAGGTCGGATGGCGACGAATTTCGAAGGTCTCAGAACTCAGAATTAAAATGTAATAGAAAATGTTATATGCTCACCCTAAGATTGCCAGCTCGCCAATGCTGAGACAGTTTCAGTAGCCAGCACTTGACTGGCCCAAAGGTCAAAATCGATGAAAACCAAATGATTCCATTATTCACGGCGGCTTGTTCGGTCTGGGCGAGCACAGAGATGAGACCTATCTCCGGACGAGTCGTGGTGTGGCATTGCGCTACTTTCTTCGACACCGCCTCCACCGAAATGTAAGTTAAAATAAACAGAGGTATTTCACCAAATTTTTGATGCTCCAACATACCTTCGGGCCATAACCCATAGACCATGAGAAGGAGTGTTCCTCTCATGCGGCGCTATTCGATGGAGAACAACTGCATCACAGCTGAGTAAGTCGAAGCACATAAAACCAAAAAAAGACAATTTGGGGAAAATGTTTGCTAGCTCAACTGCATGATTCTCGCATACCTAGGTATAACCATACCTTGGTATAACCCATAAACCACAAAATTAAATCCGTATTTTGTAGTCTGTGTATGTTGTAATGACGACAAGCACATCTGACAGTCTCCGATTACGTCTAGAAGGTCGGGCAGGAATGTGGTTCATCTGACAATCCATTAATCGATATATAATAAATTGAGAAAAATGCAATATGTACTATGTAATCCAGAGAGGATGCCTCCGACTGATGGCTTCATTAATTTTATCGTACATGAGCTATATAACAATTGTGACGCATATTTATTGGAGAAATCATAAAAACCTAATAAATTATACAAGTCGCAGAAATCCAACTGAAAATTAATGTTTGCGTACTTAACCGTATCACTGTTACATCGACTATTTCAATCAAGAAAACGCGAGTACAAAAATTACAAAAATGCGATTTTTAAAAAAACTCCATATTACTCATTCATATCACATATCAGTTGCCGCTTTCTCAAAACATTTTCGACAGCGGCAATAAGCTCGTCTCCCGGACAGAGATTTCAACCAGTCTCTCGAAGGAGTCGTTGCATGAACACCCGGGAACGTCACCAGCGCTTCCAGAAGAATGTTTTTTTCGTTGTTAGAAGGCATGTCCAGATCACAACGGTAGCGAGGCTTGATCACTAGTTACCTTCGTGGATTTATTATTGCCTGCTGGTTCTGTTTTGAGAAAACTTAAGCATAGAATAGAGCTACGTGCAATATATCTGGAAAAGTATCAACCGAAAACATGGTCGCCTAACATTTTCACTCCATTAGCTGCTGCTGCCTGCTTTCGAATCCACTCAGGTCGTAGTGAGAGGGCATGATCCACCGTGCGCTTATAGGACATATAACTCTGAACAAAATAATAAACGGTGAAATAATCTACAAGTTCTCTTTTTCTTGAACCTCGACATAGTTTTTACGACTGAAATATTCTCTCGTCGTACGAGGCTTTTAGGTGAAACAATTTATTAAGTCAACGACTCAACGTTTCAACGCTGTCGTCTCTTCAGAGGCTAAAGTTCCACCGCTGAAGCGGGCAAAAAACCGCTGCCGTCACGGCGGCACTGAGAAGAGAAGCCCATAAGTTGTTACACCTAAAAACCTCACGGGGCAATAAGATACTCGTACTAATAAATGGTAATTTGGCAGTGGAAAAATCATCAATGCCAAACATGGTCTGAACCAGTCACCGTCTTATACTTAAAATTACAGTATAATCCCACTTTCACCTATAGAAATTTGTTTCACAACCGCTTGCATTTCGCCGCTAAATTTGACGAGCTCCCTAAGCCTCAAGCATTCCCGAGTGACGAAATCCATNACCTAAAAACCTCACGGGGCAATAAGATACTCGTACTAATAAATGGTAATTTGGCAGTGGAAAAATCATCAATGCCGATCATGGTCTGAACCAGTCACCGTCTTATACTTCCAATCTCCCTGTCTTCAGACCTCCCATAAAATTATTCACAACCGCTTGCATTTCGCCGCTAAATTTGACGAGCTCCCTAAGCCTCAAGCATTCCCGAGTGACGAAATCCATTCCTTGCAAGGGGTTGACTTTATCGAGGATGGCACCAGTTCTTTCCAACTTGTGCAGCCACCCCACACTTGGACATTCACAACGGTGGATATTATTAGTAAAAAGGGCGATGCTCAACACGCTCAAAGGGACAACTAGCCAGACCCATTCATTGGGGAGATCGAGCATCAGCCACATGTCACAAAAATATATGGCTCTACATGAAAAATTTCTTACCTCTTCAAATTCATTGCCAAGGTGAGCCGACAGGATAAGCCGACAAAGAATGGCCTGAGGAAAGTCGTACTCGACTCTATCTTCACCAATCACATCGTAGCATTCCGACGTCTAAGTTGTACCGTTAAACATAAAAACATGGAGAAGATTGGAGCATTAGAATCACAGAAAAAGTGGCAGCTTAAATAAGAAATCATTTCAGAGTTTATCAAAACATAAGACCTAGGAAGTGAGTAAAGTGAGAGTGAATTTGGGCCTTTATCGTTTCGAACAGTCGGAAGTGTAACATGGCGGATAAGTGCTTCTGTATTATCACTAGGGAACCTAGGGGACTATATAAGCAAGCAGATTACTGAGCGATGAGACAGTGGAATGAGCAAAAATTCAGGCACCAGTTTCATTCAGCACTCCAGATGCAATCTTCAGAAAACAGTGTAACTAACCCAGCTGTCTCCATCAGCAATTAACGACGTTAATCTCATCACCACACCAGCGAGCAGAGCTGGTCTCAATAGTGCCAGTTCCATCTGGCAGAGAGACAACTGCAGGGCAAACTTTGCAAACTTCCATTGCCATGGGTGCTCCTAAAATGCAAAAATAGTGAATCAGAATTAGGGTATCACAGCTTGTAATTAATTAGCTGTATTCGCGTTCCCTTGGGTGACTTTCGGTACAATCTATCTTAACAATCGACAGCCCACTAACAATGCTAGCCTCCTTTTCATTGAACATGCAGCTACATTGAAAACTCTACCAGTATTCAGATACAAAAAAGGTAAAATCAAAAGAGGGGTGACCAATATGAACACACTCCGGAAATTGATGGTTGGATGTCAGAAGGACGTTCCATAATGTACCGACGAGTTAGAAATGGGTTTGCACCAGGAATAAACCGCTTTTGAACTTACCTGTACACGTTTATGTACAAGACGCATGAAAAACAATGGTGTACAAACAAGAAGGCGGAAATCTGTTGCTCGACATATCTGTAACCATATAGGTTAAACAGAAACAATATAAGGCTATAAAAGGTGTCAGTTCCACGTGCCTGGATTTCAAGCGCGTCTACAGCTTTGGCATCGAATTCATTTGCTACTTCTTCACACAGATTGTGTTGAGACTCTACTTTTGCTGCTAATCGAACAGCAGCGATTGAAAGACATTCGAGTTGTTCACGACTTATATGACATTTCTAAAACACTTCAGACATACTACGAAAACTATGCTTAAATCTTGGGGAAATTATCTCCAAAAAACTATCTCCAAAACTACAGAGTATTCTATTGAATCAAGGAAATCAATAATGAATACCTACAGAAACTGTTACAGCAACCAGGTACGCAGCAAGCGGCAATACTTCGGTTGGCAAACGTTGACTGTAATAGACGTCCGCTATGAAAAGGTTCGTTAACGTGAAAGCCCGATAACCTCCTAGAGCGTGCCAATCCGATTTTGTAGTTTTTGGATAGTGAGCCTGGAAGAGATTTACTTTACTCTTTACTAGTTACGATCAAAGCGAATATAACAAACTCATATAACAAACTTGTGAATTCATAAACCTTCCCGTGATATTCACAGGCATAATGAATTATATTACTAATTAAACAAATATCAATATTTTTAATTGAGTAAAAATCAATCTGAAAATTAATACGGACATATCACCTGTCTAGAGAATGCAT
>UZAF01019482.1:0-23661 GCA_900617895.1 Haemonchus placei | reverse complement strand
TCAAGGGTTAGCAAGGTCAAGTTTATGAACCTTTGGGAGTGCAAAACGCTTAAGTAAAAAAGGAAATACGCTTGGAAAAAAGGAAATGAAGAGAAGTGAAAGGAGAGTAGGAATAAAGGATTTTAGCCTCATAAATGACAAAGAACGGGGATGTATATTGGCAAGTGGCGCACTATCGCATACGCATGGCCACGGAGTCGGATTTCCACCTTGGCCAATCAAGCCTTCCATCACTCCCGGGCCCGTGAGCTGATATCAGACCCGTCTGGAGGGGAAAAGCACTGACTTGCACATTGGCTGGCCATCGCGGGTCATTGTGTCGGCCGCACACGCATTCCATACGCCATTGCGATGTTGAATGGAAGTAGAATGCGTGGCGCATGCCTCAGACAGAGTTGAATAAGTCCCAGAGAATTTACTCTTTATCCTTTATTCAGGCTCATATGGCATTCGGTAGTATCGACGTGCCATCGGTAGTGGATCAACGTGATTTGGAGCTGTTCTGCTTGCTGGATCGCCAGCATAGTCAGTGTGTAGATGAATGTGGCTATACGGTACAGTTCAATCTAAGGGAATTTGTTTGCAAGAAACGTTTCAAGGAGGTAAGTAAGGGACTTGTCATTATTACTGAACAATGCTACTAATGAAGAAGTACTAATACTTACAGATGGCCAGCCACCTTCCCTGCTACGCTCGAGCAGCTCCCATCCTTTCGCGACATTGCCGTTCCAGATGTGGCGATTACACCCCACTGCAGCATACTCCACTGGGATATGCGCAAAGGTACGTTCGGTTAATTTATAGAATCGATTTTTATAATGGTGATGGAAAAACTCTTCCGATGGAGTCAAGGGTATAAGCCGGAGGGAAGGGAGAGAAGGGCGGGAGAATCCGAGGAATCAGAGCGGGCTCTTCATTTATTGAAAAAGCCTCCTGTTGCCTTAGTGGCCTCCTAATCGTTTCTTGCTGTGAGTGAAATTTATAAATGTCTACGGAACAACTCTCAGGACCGAAAAATTTCCTATTTTTCTCTTAAATGTAAATTTAGCGATGAGCGAAAGATTTTTTTGTGATTACTCGAGTTCGCCCATAAGTTTTATGGTTGGCATTCAGCTTCAGTTTTTCAGCCTTAAAGACATACCCACGAGAACCCCATAGAGATAAGCATTGGGTTCAAAAATTGAGCAGTGTGTGAATAAGTTTCGAGCAATAATCAAGGAATATCAATGCCGATTGAAGTCATCCGGATAGTTTTACCGTTCCCTTTCCTTTCTGTCCTACACCTTCCGCTTACTACTTTTTTGAGCAAAAATAAAAAAAAANNNAAAAAAAAACCAAGTGTTGTACTCGGGAGAGCCTACTATACCGAATATTTCAAGAAACTCTCAAAAAGACTTTGTATGAGTCGGTTTTTAGACCAAAAACGAAAGCGTAGCTATAAGCGTCAGAAATTGCTCTGGAACGAGCAATGCATTCAATTCCACTTTAAAATCACCCAAACTATTGATTGTAGTAGTAGCTTACATAATGTTTTGACTTGATTTTTGTTGACTGCTGTTACATCGCCGCAGTACGGGTTCGAGTCCCATCCGAGACTGAAGTTCTGTCCATAAGTCGCCAACCTTGTGAGGCTTACATAATGGTTAAGGGCGTGCATTGATGGATAGGAGGAAATGAATTTTGCCATCTACTTGAGCTTAACTGCCCTTGTCGCCACCAAAATGCTCAAAAACTAAAAATCTGTAATTTCTGTAGCAGTAGGACGTATTGTAGCCACGAGTAAGCTGCCTTTCAGCCTCCTTACCTCTTTTTCCACCTCCAGACAACCTTTTCCTGGTAATCAGCCAACACCCTTCGACTAAATACTGATATTTCTCAGAATTCACTCTCATTCAATCCTCCTGACACTCATTTCTCATGTTTCTTTTACGCTTCACATCCGCCCTTTTACACTGAACCGAGTGTAACGACAACGTCATGCGGCTCTCTTTCTTCTTGGTGGTTTCTTAAAAGTCGTATGGAGGCTGTGTGTGTACCTTGGAGCCGATCTGTTTTCACTACAGAAGAAGCTCACATCATTTCTATGACGAATAGTCGATGGAAAATAAATAAACAAAAGAGAGGGGACTGATTCTGCCCAAGAGCTCCACATGTGAGCACATCTGGGACGAAAAAAGAGTCTTTAGACGCATCCGATCTCTGGAATGGAACAAAACGGAAAAGCATCGGGCAGATCAATCTCATTGGAAAGGTCATTTTCTCGAATCTGAATCAAATTCGTCGGTAACGTGAAAAGGTGGGGCAAAATGGGCAGAAACACTTCGACCCGATTTCGATCTAGATCCGACAGTACATAAGTTACTGAGGGAGACACTCAATTAGGAGAGTCTCAAGATAATTTAATCGTCCAGGGCCCCACATCGGAGGGTAACTCCCAATTGAATATGGGTGTATTCAGCGACCTGAAATCGGGATCTCTAAAGGTATTCATGATGTATGGATTAATTTAGTAGGTGGTTACAATCTTTGAAGGGCCAGGATACTAAATTATGCCTACCCATCCCTTCGGCGTAATTTTACTGACGTGGTTGAAAACTGTTGTCGTCTAGTCCCTGGCTAGGGTGTGGAAAAAGCGCCCGCACACAGTGCCTACGTCAGCAATAGTTGTTGGTCATGAAGTCGGACTTGAGTGGGCACAGCTCGAGGAAGTTCATGGTGCTTTTTTTCGGTTTATAGGAAGCGATGATGCAGCTTGGCTCATAGTAATTCTTCAAGTATGTAACGACGACCTGGGATGAAAGTGGCCCCGTTCTGATCTTAACGGCATGCGCCTTGCCCCTGACCTCCACCCAGAATCGGACGCGTCGATGCTTGGTTGATATATAGGGATAGAGGGGTTGCAATATCCTATTCGCTACTTTGCTTTTTAAGAGATGAAAAAACGAGAAATTGGTAGAAATCTCAAGTCGGAGACTCTAGCCAATCTCTAGGTTCCGCTCTCGAAAGGGCTATAATATCAGATTTCAGTTGCTGCAGAACAACGTTTGAGAGATATCAGCATTTACCAGCTGACTGCATTTACAACAAATATGCTCCTTTGTGAACAATGTCAGCCCCTACAAGACCAAAAAACACGTCCTTTCTTGGGAGTTTTAAATGGTGGTGGGGCAGAACTCGGCTTCAAGCCCTCATTGTGCCCTGTATAGCCCGCTTTTGACCCAAGAATGCCTCATAAGACCACTGAAACCACAGATTTCTACCCGGTTTCTACCCGGGAACCTCAGTTATCGCTTTCTTCAAAAGGTTTGCCTTTAAGCATGTAACAACTTGAGATGAAAGCGGCTCCGTACTGTTCTCAACGGCATGCGCCTTGCACCTGATCTCCATCCAGAATCGAAAAAAACATCGATCGCGCCAGTGCTTCGCTAATATACTGGGATAGAGGGGAGGGGCAATATACACTTTGCTACTTTAGCAAGGAAATTTCTGGCTAAAAAGGACTTTGGTGGGAAAGGGCCATATGAGAAGGGGATTGGTAGCACAGCTTTCTTAGCCACTGAGCTATACTCGGCTCATCTGAATTCATCAAATGATCCTTTGTAATTCGTTTTATATAGCATGATGCAGATGTCGTCAATTGCTCTGTGATCATGCCTGTACCAACTTTGTACTGGAAAAAGTCTGTCCACCTGGTGAAGGTAAAAGTGCAGCAAAATTTCTACTCGAATTCACTCGGATGCAGGTGAATTTTTGAAGGTTGCATAGTAACGTTGGTGAGCTCCCAAATCATTCACATTCAGGTCGATTACTGGGTGAAGGACTATGTTCTGACACATAATATTTCACTAAACGAAGCCTATCCGGCCTCATGTGCTCGACTACGATGTGACAACTTTACCAGCAAGAATTGTCTTCGTCGGAGACGAGTTCGAGGAGGATGAAACGTCTACCAACTGACCTGACCGGCCTTTTTCTACGGGTACTTCACAAAACAGTAATCAAGTTTAGAAAATCACCTATTACAGATGATCTACGTAATAAAAGCTTTCGATCGAGAATATCATCTTTTTTGGTCCTATCGCAGTACTTTTTGCCGTTCATACTTTGTGTCAGTCGTACCGCCGGCATTAATCAATACCGCTATTGCTATCGTGCTTGGAATGTTCAAAAAAGGAGCTATTTTGTCTCGCACTTCAGGACACTATAGGTCCTATATAAGGCTGTGAGTGGGTAGGCGCTGCCAACCATCTCCCGAATCGTGAATGCCCCTCGAGTAAAAGCAAAATAATTCATGTGAAGGTTCCCGTGAGTTCAAGCTTCTCGTTGACGCCTTCAGCTCGAACTACCTCCTCGAAGGCGACCTCGAGGTACAATTGGCTTGGTAAGCAGTTTGAGAACTTGCTCGATAGGGGGTTGGAAAAAAGTTCCCGCAAAAGAGTAAACTCTTGAAATGTGTTACGATGGCAGACGGCAATACTGAGGATTTATGGGTCTTTCGATGTGAATTCCTTACTACCAGGAGGGGATTCCCATACCTTTTTCCCACTTACATAGTAATACGTGCAACTTGCAGGAGATAGGAATTTGCTTTCCGGAAAACCAGCAAAGATAGCAGCAAGTTTCCCCTCTTGAGTTGAACTTGGCTGGCTAGGAGTTGAATTCAGCCGAAATCAAAACAGCAAAGAAAAATTTGAAGCGAATAATACCGACGATAATAAACGATAACTAAACATATGAATCGCACCTGCAATGAACGATAATAGGTGCATCGACGGGGTTTTTATCGGTAAATTGACGGACTCGCCGGCGGAGTTCGATGAATGCTGAGATGTAAGGAAACGAATCAAGCTCCCATTCCGTAAAATGAAAATGTTTAACAATTCGTGACTCCTGGTTTTCGCCAATTTTCCTCGTCAATCGAAACGTTCGAATTACCTGAAAATAGCAAAAAAATAGGTCTATGAAGTCGTGCAGAATTAAAAGTTATTTCACTGCCATTAATCTGCAAAGTCCTTTGACGTCACTACTGCGTCAGCGACGTTTTTTTGAATCTAATGGTTTTGGAAAAAATAAAACTGTAAGAACAGAAGTTCGGGAATTTTGAGCAGCGCCTGGGGTCGAAAACGACCAATTTCGGGCCTAACAAGAGGCATCTGGCTTTTTCAGTTTTTCTGATCTTTATTATCTATTGAAGAACACGGGCGGAAGAGGTGTGGTGGCAAGTGGGGTATTACCACACATGCACGGTCACGGTTTCGAATCTGGATCGATATTCGTCTAAGAGAACCGAGCTCTCCATTCCTCCGGGGTCGGTTAACTGGTACTAGACCCGTCTGGGAGGACGAAAGCACTGTCTTGTACAACGGCTGGCCAGGTCTTTGTATGTATAGGCCATATACGCATTCAATAAGCCACTACGATTCTGAATAAAAGTCGAATGCGTAGGCGTACCCCTCAGGCAATCCCTTCCTAAGAGGACTCGAACAAACAGCAAACTTTCCCTCAAATGGCCAATCTTAGATCCGTTTCAGTTTCTTCCGCGTTTTTCTCCTTTTTTTTTTGTTCATGCACCGAACCCTCTCCGATACAAGTATCAAACGGTATCGTAAGATATCATTCCGATTTACCGGTAGGTGGCCAGAAATTATTTCTGATTATGAATTTTCTGGGAGATGGTCAACAAAGACATTCAGAAAGATTAGTTCCCCTTTGTCATATGAACCCATTTCACAGCCTCATGCATATTTTCCATTGATTTCTGACGGCTGTGTAGGTAATTAACTCATCAACTAAACTGTTATGTCTACTGATGACGCACAAACATAAAATAAGTTCATGTGGATTCAAGAAAATGACATTCAAAAACGATTTTAAACATCCGCCTTTGAATTGAACTTGTCATAGAGGTAAAAGATATGGCCTAGAACTGATCGTTGAACTGCCCACGCCAAGGGTTTCCCTCTAGTTCGGGATTGAGAAGAACTTGAAGCAATCAATGAACTGGGCGAATCGATGGAAATATTACACAAATAAAACAGAAAAATTGGATAATATATTGATCGGAAATAACTTCGGGCGAAGTATTGCCTGCTTATAAGTGTGAGAATGGAGGATGCCCTCGAAATCGAACTCTCTAGAGGAACCACCAGATATGGAAGTCTCACCAAAACAGATAAGCCACTTTAACCCTACCGGGTGAACACGGCCATTCATCCACCTTGTTGCTTTTTCATTGGATAATGGAATTCTGAATCGTTAGTGTAAACTTTTGTCCCAGGTACAGGCTTATGGGGACTTTGAAGGTTGAAGCATCTTTTTGAGGGAAGTCAGAGTCATGGCGCTATCCCCAAGAGATCAATGATGTTGATGATTTCTAACCTCTTCACAAACAATGCTTTGCTATGAATGGCTAAGCAAAAAGTCGAAAACCCCTGCTGACCAATATGAAAACGGAACAGAATGTCAGCAGAACTCGAAAAAAAAGGAAGCAGCAATCCCATATGCTAGGATTTCTTCCTCTGTTATGATTTACAAAGCCCATACCAAATTAGAAATGGTTTTGTTAATGGATAACAATATATTACGCGGGCTGAGATGGATCAGAAGAATGCCAACTACCGTATCACCGCCATACCCCGTGATAGGTGCCAAAAATCATCCAGTTATGAGACTGCACTGCGGCGGAAACCCAAAAAATCCAATCAGATTGGTGAGTTATGGCCAAAATTCCGGCACCTCAGACAGGGCAAGTGTACAAGGTGAAAATCCTACATTTTTTGGAAACTTGCCAACAAAATACAGTAGAAGTTTTTCTGTGAAGTGAAAGTGACATTGAAATATTTACTTCCACTGTATGAATGTGGAATTTTACGTTAGGGCTTACACTTGGAGAATAGCCAGGATAGAAAAAAGCAGAAGACAGAAATAGAGGCAGTGAGATGAAGGCATAAGTAATCCCGCTTTGTAAAGATGAAGGAATGAAGTAAAGAGTCAGAACAAAATGGGTTCCCAAGAGTTGATTGGAAAAAACAAAAAATAACCAAAAAACAGAAAAAAATGGAATGCCACTCAGATGCATTTTACAGGAAATTGATGAATTGATAAATGATAAAATTTGAAATTGAAAGTTTTTTTTTGTGAATGTAACTGCCTTGGTCGAGCAAAAATATCACAGATAAAATATTCCGTTCTATAATAGCAATGTCAGATAATATTTTTATTCTGCGCCACGTCTCTGACTTCGGTACAATTTTGTGGAAGTAATTGAAACTGCTCATCGTTTGAATTAAGGATTACCCCTCAGAAAAGTCTGGAAAAGCGATTTGATCGCTGCTCAGTTCATAGGCATTGAGTAGGTAGCGTTGAATTCTTTGCAACCAGTCAATAAATAATTCAAGCTCTTTACAACGGTAAGCCCTGTCCTCATTTCTGAGATGCAGAAATAAAAATAAAATCAATAATCGGCCTTTAAAAAATATTTGAATTGAAAAATCGAAATTAACGAAAAGGGAGGATTGTCAGACGAGGGTTCTGTAAGGCTCAAATGCAGTAGAAGTCGAATATGAGTGTTCAGGGGGATTATAATTTGTGTTTATTGATGAATTACCGTATATACCCGATTGGGAGTCGCAGTGAACGTAAAAATACTCCAAAAAAAAAACAAAATCTGAATGAAAATGTTTCTCTGCAAAGGATAGGAAAATAGCGGTTGGCCCTCGAGGTACTGTAAGATACGGTACGAAATTTAAAAAAAAAAGTCTCTTTGCAGATTTATGGGCACGAAAAGTTTTTTTTGCTCCAATGGATCGCAATTTTGTCTTTGAACAAGTTACTGGCTAATTTTTTTGCTCTAACGACAGGCATTTTAATAACATGGCGTTTCCTCCGACATGTCATCGTCGCTATCAGCACAGTTGGTCAGCAGCTGTTTTTCCCGTCCGAGGTAGAGTAATCGATCGGTAGAGCTCTATTTCCCTCGGATCGATTACCGTACCCTCCAGCAGACAAAAAATACTTACAAAATGGGCATAGGTATGTGTGTCGACCGTCTCTACTTCGATATCCCCAAATGTGAACCGTGTCAGTGGCCAATATTGGAGGCACATTACCTGTAATCGCCAAATTACCGTACTGAGCTACTGTACTGCTACCGTATCACATTCAGACGTCAATCGATTACTTACCCGCATAAAATCGAAGACTTTGGTCAGCATCACGATGCAATTCGAACCAAGTTCCCAGACCATACGCCAAAATTCGACGTTCATCGGTTTAGTTCGAACCGCTTGTGTTACCACATAGGCTTTTTCTCTCAGCCAACTCTAAAACAAGGCCCACCTTGGGATAATTCTCTTCAGTTGTAGTAATGCTATAAAGTTTACTGTCAACTACTTTATGGCTAAATCAATAGTTTCGTCGAGAAATTTTATTGAATCCATAAAAATAATTGCTAGAAGAACAAGGAATCGAGGTATTAATAGCCGTATTAACTTCGTTTAGACCTAGTCATTTGGCTTATCCAGGGTGATTTTTGGCTATTAAATGACTGCAAAACATATATTCTATTCAAGGAAAGTCTACTTCGAGGTCTAAGCTTGAACATCGTGAGAAATTTCACCCATGGGGTTAACTTACATTGACGTAACTGGCGTTGACATAGTGGGAATTCTCGTCACACGGTAAACGTGGAAGGATGACCCGATTATAGTCGTACGGTAAGGTATCCTGAAAATCAAGCCATCAGGAGTGGATTCGAATGTGGTGTCAAACCTGGGGAACACCCATACCGGATAGGGATTCCTTTCCGTTAGCGTACTTCCCACATCACATCGACATTTCGCTGCGTCTATCGAACGATTGATCATCTGCAACAGAATCATCATGTAGAGGTAAGAACGTCCTATGGGGCCAATTGTTTTAGGAAAACATGACTCTGGTAAGATCCCTTTGAAGAGGCTGGGAGTTGTGTAGCAAGTTCAGCTTCGAGAAGCTTAAATTTGTCCTTTCAACAGCGATGGGAGGAGGGATTCGCGTCAAAGTGATAAAGTTATGTAATCGATGATAATACGAAATCCCAACGAATGAGGCTGGGAGTTGTGTAGCAAGTTCAGCTTCGAGAAGCTTAAATTTGTCCTTTTAACAGCAACGGGAGGGGGGATTCGCGTCAAAGTGATAAAGTTGTGTAATCGATGATAATACAAAAACCCAACGAATTCCCTTGCCCAAGAGGTTATGTACTTCCATAACTCCTTCTTTCTCTCACCAATGAAGTTTGTACTTCAGCTATTTGCCAAAAAAGCCTCAGGGGGTCAGAATACGGAATTTAAATACTTTCCGATGCTCAATCACTTCCTCAGAGCATTTGCAGACAGAAATAAATTTATCACCTGCTACTTTGAAGAATTACTTTGACACCCAGTGCAACACAACAGCTTACTACTAGCTATATGACAGCAGCGTCTTTGCCAAGGCTCAAACATCTCGTCTGGATCACAAGGGTAAGATGGGTTTCGACATTTCGAAACTGATATTCCGTTTTATTGAAACGCTTATTGCCCCCATTAGGGTATCATTTGGGACGGATATAACATCACGTAACCATTGAATGAGCACGTGGACGTAGGTTTTACTCGGAAACCGAACAGCACACACATTTGCCGAGGCTGTAGTTTTTCAATAGAGAAAAAAGAAAATTACACAACTCTGAGGTGTGTTTTGCGGACGGGAGGACGATGCTCATTGGCAACGACGACCAACCGACGAACCCTCTAATCAATGCTAGCTAGCTGGCTGTATATATCAACAGAAGGGATTTTTAGCTGTGTGAAGTTTGACACTTGAGTTTTCAAGCACAAACGATTTTTCTAGACGTTTGGATACGGTAGATTTGACGCGCGCGTCAATTGAAAGCAAATAATCAAAGTTCAAATGTCAAAATGAAATGGCAAGTTTGAAAACTGCTGAAAAATCGCTTCCGTTCTGCCGACTTTCAAAGCAGAGTATCAAAATTAAACCGAGAAAGAGCCCGTATACTTGCGGAAGCAGAAGCTGCAGAGCTAGGCGGTTGGTGACGGCCCAGCGTCCGAGACCACAAGGGGATCAAAATTTATGACTTTGTAAATATGAAATCTACAAAGGAGCCGAACAGTCAATAGAGGATACGTGGTGACGAAACAGAACAAAAAAGTGAAAGGTCCAATAAAATTCCACCAAACAGCTGGTAAGGTAGACTCTATGGACCTAAGTATAACTGCGCCATAAAATAAATTATACTGAAATAAAAATTCCTCTTTGGCTGATGTAGAACGCCAACAGCCTTGGCGAATGGCACTGGGAGAAGGGGTCCACTGTCGTGCACTCAGTTATGGTACGGGAGGTCGTATTCTGACAGAGTCGTTATTGGTCAGCCATTGCGGAAAACCAATAAGTCATTCGGAATCAATCGATAGATCACTCAAAACTCGCGGTAGTATAAACCCATGCACTTGAACTTTGTTATATCAAATCTTTCAAACTTACAAGATATTCCCCTTTGAACAGTATTCGCTTTTTCCGTCGCTCGGTCACATAGGCGACAAATTTGTTGGCATCGATAGGGGCAGTAGGTACCGCCTGCATCGCCTTTTCTTCTTGAACTGAAATCAGTTGACGATTGAAATTGAGGACCACCCAAAAATGAAAAAAAATCAAATGGAACACCTACGACTCGTACGGCCCATCGGAAATGTGCGTGATTTTCATAGCCCCCATGATGTTTATGATTTATACTTGAGGGGCAATTATAAACTATTCGCGCGATTCGTGGCTTCCATCAAAGTTTTTTTTTCTCATTTGAATTACCATTCACAGGGACATTCACCAGAACAGACCACACCTTGCCCCTGTCGTTAAACCGTCGTTGCCTGCTTCTGCTATCCGCTCGACTTTCTCTCACTTACGGCCAGGCTCTCGCCTCTACTCACAGCAGCCGTGTCATCTGTCCAGTTATATTGTTTTCTCTTACCGACATACATCTTAGCTCCTATATCAATCAATAATTCCTAGATGTAATCGATATCGCAGGACATAGATTGATCCCTAGAACACAAGAGAGCGGTACCGGAAGAGTCATAAATCGCAGCAGTGGATTGATAAACGAGCACAAAAGCTATTACAAAGGAGTTTTCGTGGAAATTTTAAGTAAAGAGGTTAGTTCTGGGAAAAAGAAAAAAAAACAAAATGGTAAAAAGAAAATTAATTACTAAATCAGTGAACATAAGGAAAATGAGGAAGTGAAAAGGACAAGCGTCTTACCCAGAACATAATGCCGAGCAAGATTAGAAGCGGAAAGCGCCTTCCATGTGTTCTGCATCCGCCGCCGACGACGTCCCCCTTTCGAAGGTGTAGTCTGAAGATTACCAGTCGACTGACAAGCTCGCTCCCTGTCTGGGTGCATTACCTGACTGGTAGATGGACTTGGTCCACGGAATACATCGAATACTAGACTCAACTCGCTTATACTCTTCTTACGTAGCTCGTTCCACATACGGGGTACATCCAAATCACGTCGTCGAGGCTGTTGTGGAGTTCCGGGTACCGATAGATAATCCATCTCACCACCAGAAGGGCCCCTTGAGAAGGCGATACGCCGTTCATAAAAGGGCCAACAGCACTGCTGCCGCGGACGGAATCGGTAGGCAGGCGGTCGAGGCTCAGACGACGATCATGTATGTCACGGCATAAATTAATATAGAGCAAGTGTATGTATGTGTGGTGTGAGTGCTTGAGCGTAGGTTGACCGAGGGCAGCAGCGATCAGATCAATGCGGATCGACGCTGCCTGGGGCGGGGTAAATAACCCTCGTCTTGTGCTCGGGCGCCTCTAACGCTGCTGCTGCTGCTGGCTGCTGCTGCTTTGGCGCCTCCTCACACGGGCGCCTGTCTCCGTTACCACGTTCCTCGTTGTCGCCGGCATGTCGTCAGTGTCTTCAGACCAAAGCATCTCCGTCACACAAGACGTCATACTCCTCAGTCGATCGTCATTTATGAGCCCATCATGTACCGCAGTACGAGCTTCTGTTGGTGCTCACTGTAAGGCTCTCTGATCGCTCTAACTCAATATTACTTGAATGACGTTCTATTTGTATCAATTATTAGAGAGAACTTTTAATAGTTTACTAAATGAGTGCACTTTTGCGTCTGCTGTGTAACATGTCGTGGGCCGGATCAAGTGAAACTAAGTGCACGACCAACAGCATACCATCGCCTCCGAATGAATGAGAACGACCTGCTACTTCCCCAATCATTGACCGCAGGAAGGTGCTATATTTGGAAGTTAGTTGAGTCGATAGTCTGGATATAGAAGTCCTGCTTGGATTTCCGCTCTAGGTGCATCCGCATGTGGGAACCACTTAAGCGCTTTTGGAAGTGATGTAAGGATATGAGGGAAGGAAGAAAAAGCGTGGTCGTTCTCTTCGTCATATTGATCCTGTCAGTGGGACCCCCTTCTCAACCAGAGTAGTTCTGAGGACATGATTGCTGACTTTTTGAGTTAGGGTAATGCTGCCCTCCCGAAGAGGGTGTAGAACCAGGGAGCAAAGTTCTCGACCAAGCAAATCATGGCGCTCTAACCTGTGCAGTTTGAGATCTCGACTGTTTCTTAGGTGTCAGTGGGAACCAGACATTCTCAAAGAACCTCAGGAAATACCCACTCAAGAATTAGCTGATCTCGAGTGTAGTTTTCTGTACGTCACGCGATCAATTGCTTATGCTAATTCGCATCACACTCGAATGCGTGGCGTATCTGCGTGCCTGAAGTTGAAGACTCAGTACTCTTTCTTTCAGGGTTGACTAGGGAAGTTCTCTGCTTTGTGACTAAGTGCAGGAGCTTTTCGCTAGGTTGTCTCTTGGGAAGGAATAAGGTAAACAAGAGGGGTGTTAAGAAGATAAACATGACACTTTAAAATTAATAGGTTTTTAGCAAATAAGTTAGTATAAAATGGGTAGGATTGAGTAAAGCCATCAAAAAGGTGAAGCAGAAAACGAATAACTGACACTGTCGAAGGCAAGACACTGTCGGAAAGGCAATAAGTGAAATGGCGCAGGTAGTTGGCGACGATGTAGCCAGGGAAGTCGCTTCCATCGCCAGCGCTTTAAGCATCATGATTCCATCGTAAACTTGCGGTAAGTGAGGAATCGTACTGTTGACCTATCTGTATAAGTCAATCCATTAACCCCGATCTGTCAAAAAGTCGAACTGGGATCGTAGTCAGTAGCAAAGTATAAAATTAGTATAAACGAAAACGCCATTATGGAGAAAGAACGAGCTACACTGAAGGAACAAGCTGACAAGGATGCATAAATTGTAAAAGAGAGTGTAAACATAGTAGTAAAAGAGAAAAAACGATTTTAAGGTGTCAGTTTTTTATTTAAATGAATTAACCATGATGCACATTTACAGCATGGATGGTTCGGGGATCAGCACCCGAACGAGTTCCTGTCCATGTTCTGTCTTCCATTCCTCCACAGCTGGTTGGTTGCACCAGAGGAAGGACCAGATGGTGTTGTTCAGGAACATGAAGGCACTATCTTCTTGATTAGAATTGTTGCTTTTGTTTACTACTGTTGTTTACGCAGTACGCGAAACGGAAGTCTCAAAAGGTTGGCGAGTTACGGACAAAACTTTGACCTCGGACAGGATTCGAACCTGCACTTGTGCTATACGGGCACTGTGCTCTTATCCATTACACTAGTGAGACCCCGCTTGAATGGCTTGATGCCATAGCTTAACAGCACTCGTACCATCTTCTCCCCTTTGGCCCGTATACTGTATATCAAGAACCTATGCCATTCCCTACAGTACGAATGATAGGAAGAACGAAAGTTCCCGGGATGCGCCACGAACTCAATCCTTACTAAAAATCGCCTCTTTGTTAGGCATTCAGGTACAGCGCTTGAATTATGTCAGAACTTTACAACTATCTAGTAGTAGCCTAAGCGTTCACGACCTCTTGGGTACTTTTCGTCGAGCGCAGATGGGGGCAGAAGGTTCACTCCCTGCAGGTGCCTCTCCAAGACTTATGGAGTAAAGTGTGAAACACCTTGGCACTTTCGTCTATTCTAGGGGAGGGAGCTGGTTTGCAGTGATGCAGGACCATACTTCTTCTAACTGCTACCCTGGGAGATGTCCAGGTAGCGATGGACTGCGGTCAAGCGGAGACGATCTCTGAGCATTTCTGGGCTAGAGCCGCGAAAAATTAGGAGGTTCTACTCAGTATTTTCGCAGTTCCTTATTGTTCTGGTTCAGAAATGCTGTGAAACGATGTAATAAGGTTGTAAATGGGGTTGTGTTAATGGAAGTGAGGCCAATGCTGTTGAGCACCACTTCGAAAAACGTCAAATTGAGTTGTTTACGGCAAAAATATTAATATTCAAGCGGTGTTGATAAAAACCCCTCAAGAAAGAAGTATGAGGTATGAGGGTATGGGTAAGTGGACTCCGGGTAGAAAATCAATCGTAATTCATCCATTCGAGACGTGGGTAAGATGGAAAGGGTAAACGTCAGAAGTTTTTTTTTATCCTTCGTGCAACGTAACTGACAAAGCTTGTCAAAGTTCTCTACCGCCGATTGGTTTTTTTCGACGTCTGCACGTTTTTGAAAGTCACACCATTCGGTCTCTCCATCGTAGACACACCCAAGGCTAGCAGGGATAAAAGAAAAACAGAAAGAGTAATCAGAAATCCAGGCAAGACACATAGCGCCAGCAGTCAACATTACCTACTGATCGAATCCTAGGGTTAGGCACTACGCACACCATGGTCATGCTCTCATTTCCCCCTTCTGGGGTGCCAGTCTAGGCTAGCTTGCAGAGATTGTTTGGGAAGCAACTGGAAATCTGCGATGAGTCTTTTTATGAGGGACGAAGGCTCTACTGGTAGATAAAAAAGTACACGTCTAAGAAGACGAAGCGCTGGCTCTCTCATAAGAGCCAATATTCGATGTGAGCATGCGTTCTGCTGCAGTATGATTCTTCGAAGGTGCGTGGCTCAACCTCACGAGCGTATTGGATATATTTAAGCTTCTTTCTGAGCAGAGGATAGACCTAAGCTACCCGTTCTTATCTGAAGAGGGAGGTAGTCAGACTACAGTCGTTTTACATCTTACCATTGAAGACCACGCATTTATTTTGTTCTTTGTAATTTCGAAGGGTACTCGGAGGTGTGGTGCAACCTGGTAAGGTCGACCTGAGTCAGACCTCGCTACATGAGCGGAAACGAAACAATCCTCAAAGCAGGTGAACCTTTCCTCCGAGCATTCCACAAAAGACATAGCGTCTGATCAGGAACATTACAAGATAAGAGATCTACCCCTGATCCCCAGATCAAAGTCCAACTTCCCCAGATTGGAGTCAAGGGACCACGCTCTGTCAGGATAGACTATTTGTTTACATTTATGAGGGAAGATAAAAACTATTAGCACAGAGGAAGGTTTGGCCCATGAAACGTTTTGGGATTGACAGCGTGCGGATAAGCATTAACGAGCAATCATCAGTCAGGTTTCACGCGGGTAAGTACATATAGACGAGCAGACAGGTTTTAACAATTTATATTTAAAAATAAGTGAATTTAGAAATAAATTAATAATAGCAATTTGAATTTAGAAACAATCATAAAAAGTAAATAAATAAATAAAAGAGTTCAAAAATTGCCGACTGTAGGCAGGCTTCTATACCGTGGACTCGGTGCTCTGTCATGCTCAGGGATTGTGGCAAGAAATGAGAGTATCCAGCGTAAAACATCAAGGAGGTGGCCCAACTTCTACGTCACAAAGTACAGAACTATCAAATGCGCTCTGGGGTTAATCGTCCATAGGTAAAGAGATGACGAAAATATAAAAAGTACAGAATAAAAACAGCGTGAAATTGGAAGGTTACGTAGCACAGACACCGGAATCGGGTATAACAGCCGAGGGCAACAGACCGTGAATATTTCCTACTTTGTTTCCGATACCACTTTAAGTGCTATTTCCCGAAGCTTTCTCAAGTACATACAGGAAAATCCAGCCTTCTACTCAGTGGGCTATCCCGTTCTTCAAAAAGATCTAGAAGAGATGCTTCGGGTTGGGAAGGATAGGCGTACAGGATACTGCTGTTTATAGAAAAGTAAGGTGTAAGGATGAAGTTTGGGAATTTTTTTGATCAGTCTCGTCAAATAAAGCCAACTGCTGCAATAATGAACCTGTTTTTTCCCAGAATCACCTTTTAATTCGAGATCAAAGAGAGATTTGCTCATAACAGGGAAGGGCAGGAAGGGGAATGAACTGAAGGAATTTTCTGCCTCCCAATAGGGCTTGGCGCCAAGTAGGAAGAACGAACTTTGAGGAAATCACTAGAGAATGGGCAATACGACAAAGAAAAACGATAATGAGAAGCAGTATAAATATAAGTATTACAAATAGTATCGATGGGTAAAGAGGCGTCGGACCTGGAGTGGCAGAGAGGATGAACTCCCACTACTAAAATGGCAAAAAACTAATATTTCGAAGTTATACTCCGATCAATAAATCCTAACATGGAAAGTCCTTTATCGATTGTCCTGGTTATTCTCGAAAAAAAAATAATTAGCTTAATCTGAGTAACAGAGTGTATAGAAATCAGCTGCTCTGCTGATACACAGCCTACACGTACATCGAAATCACAAGTTCTTTGAATAATAAATTCAAAACTTGCACTAAATATGCCCTTTTAAATGAGGCGTTGAATGTGTTGCTGCATTGGTGCAAGAGTGGATAGCGTAATTAGAATAATCGTGATAGAATGAGCTAATTTTCAACGTTTGCCATGAAAAATTACATGGATTGGGCTAGACAAAACTAGTTCAGCTGTACTTTCTAGAATAGTTAGGAAAATCGTTCCGTTTGGCTTTAAAAAGTTTTTCAGAAACCCACGCAGATCTGCATTCGAGTAAATTTGCAATCCCTGGAACCAACCGAAATGCGTCCTGGTTTATTGGTTCAAAAAAGCTATCTTTCTTCTTCCAAAGCATTCAAACAAGCCCACGGCTGGGTATTTACCTAACCCTCTTAAAAGGTTACTACTCACTCAAAGGCTTACTCATCTACTTGAAGTCTGAAGGATAAAACCTTCAGAATAGAGCTTCTGGAGCTAATCAATCTATTGCGCGCCCCGCATCCGACTTCCATTCAGAATCGTGGTGGCGATTGAATAGGTATGTGGCGTAGGCCATGACTTTTGGAGGCTAGCCTTCCATAAATCAGTGCTTCTATCCTCCCAAATGTCTATTTTATCTCCCTATTTCTATCACAATCTGGTATCAAAAGCTGGCCCTATCCGGATGGAAGGCTTCTGCGGTCTGGGGAAGTATACATCCAAGATTCGACCTTCGAATCATGCGTGTGATAGTGAACTTCTTTGGATCACCCTACCTCCCTCCTCTATTTAGTTTCCCAAAAATGCTTGTCTTTATGAAACATGAACAGCTCCATGGCTTTACGGTGCTAGGCCCGGCTATCTCTTGCCCTATTTATATCGAATCCTCTCGGACTAATATGGTGAATTTAATAAGACCGGAGTTATATGAGGTAACGAAGCACTGGTTCAGAATGGCTCTTGTTTGCCTGTACTCTACTTATAACCCTTTCTGTTACCTAAGCTGACTGCAAGCCATGCTAGATCCTAGCTTCCGGCTTAGTAGGTCTTCGGAAGGTCCTTCATTTAGCGGCCAGATCTTTGGAAGTAAAGTCCGAAAATGGCTTTTCATCAAAGTGGATATGATTAGCGACCTAGACACTGTCTAAGGTTTAAACATCTGCACCATATGAGGGTTTTGTGATAAAGGCGGTGCTTTCATTGCGAAACTGAGGTGATTATTTGGAAGAAAACAAAAGAATCATATGGCTACTGCCTCTAATTTTTCTAATCATAGGATCCCAACTCGCAAAAACTGTACTTGAAGGCAAAGGATGAGAGGTTCAATTAGTGAGTGAAAGGTGGAAGCACAGCCACAGTTCCATCTGCTAGATTTGATTTAGCTATCCATTACATTTTATATTTCAAGGTAATAAAAAGATCAGTGCGTCAGTGGACCCTGCGATGGCACGGGATTGACGTTAGGGAGAAGAAGAAAAATATGACTGCAGCGTCATGCATGGGTCCTCATCTGAATGTAACTGGAAACTCGTCACTTACAGCAGATTCTGGCAATTTTAGTGTTTTACTAAAATAAAAACGATGGAGACAAATAAGCATTGCTCAAAAAATTCCCATGCACCTCCCCTTGCGCTTGACTACTGGTAGGAAAGCATAGGACCGAGTGAAAATGGACTAGTTTTGCAAAGCATCGGTTCGACCCCACGCTTAGAATGAGCCGATGCCAATTGAGTCGCCTCAGAAGACAAAAACTTGATGGAAACTTGGGGCTTTATTTGGGTTACAACCTTCAGTAGCTGGAGAAGTACGTCAAGAGCCATCGATGTGAAATCAGGAAAAAAGCACCACCATTCAAGTAATTTGCAAAATTTTTGCAAAGGACTGAGTCAAGAGTTCAAGATCGAGCAATACGGTAGAATCGATGGGGAAAGTTTAGATAAAAGATAGCCAAACTCATTTTCTCCATACCTTCAATGCGGAAGAAGATGGAAACCTTCTGAACATGGGCTTTTTAGAGCTTCAGGTTCTATTTTTATGTGCAAGCTTTCCGGCATTTAATGCCTTTGGCAGACTTTTGAGGCCAGTAAATGCCAAAAGCTGATCAATTAAAGTAGTACTTAAGAGTTTCGAAAAGGCCCATTCAACACAAAATTGGATGAGGGCCAGAAATAGGGGACATTCTTGAAAATGACTAGGTGTGTAGAAGAAATGAGCCGAAGAAAGTTCTCCCGTGTAGATTTGACGTCTATGCGTGTTTGCATGGCCATGTGGGAATTGCGTGAGAGCAGAGTTTTTGATTTGATTCATGTAAAGGTAATATTTCCGGGAGAAGATTGAATCGATTGGAATTTATCGAATATTCTGTTGAATCAATTGGAAAAAATCAATTTTTTCTACTTAACCTCCTAGACTTTCATTTACCCAGGTGTCTCTTTTAACCCGGGTTAGAGTGCACTCTGCAGTTGGACTCTTAATCCAAAAAAGCGCATATGAAAAGTCGCCTCTATGGGAATTAGAAAAAAAGTAGGCATTCTGGGAGCATTAGGTTTTTGTTTGTTGGTCGATCAAGTCTTGGTAGTCGCCCATTCAANAACGCTCTATAAATGTCTTATGGGAGGCAGGGAATGTACAGATCAACGTTTTTCTCCCAGACCTTTCCTAAAAGAATTTTATTCCCTCAACATATCCCTTCGTAATGTTTGCTGGTATATGAACGTTGAGATTTATTGTTTATGAGTTGCCAAAAATGATACCCGCCAGCCCGTGCCATCCCAGCTTCCCTACTTTTCGGGAAGGGCTACTTGGTTCTAGAAAGAAAAAAGAAATCCGAAAGAAACCAGGTACGACTCAGAATCTCAGGTGTGATTGAGAAGCCTTGGCCTAGCTAGGACAGATGGACTAAAGTCTCGGCCTGGTGACCATTGGGAGAGCCCTGGATTGTCAAGAAGTCGGACTCGGAGGGCCGCTACGGTACAATCCGAGGCTCTGACGAAGGCAACAGGGCCGGAAATTTGGTCGAATAAACTTTGGGCACGGCTTCACAATTGAATCTGAGGTAAAAGAATGACTCCGGCAGGTCGGTTCACACAAATTGTATGAACCAAATACGGTTGGAATCCCTACAACGATTCTTAATGACAGTCGATTGGGTGAGAGAATCTCAAGAAGGAATTTATTTAGGCTGAAATGGCAACACAGTGATAATTAGATTAATTCGATGGCTGTTTGAACCATGGACAAATGCATTTCCAATTCTCTTCCACCGAAATTCATGGCTCTGAAAGGGTGATCCCTATTTCCTATATAAAGTCAGGTGTGCCCATGATTCAATCCAGCTCGTGTAGAGAGCCAGAAAGGGGGTCGAAGTTAAAGAAGTCAGAATTGAATTGCCTTTCAACCTTCCCCCTAACAGCTTCCTATCGGATCTTTTGACCTATAGAGCTAGAGTTTTCTAAATGACGGGTTAAAAAGTCGTGGAAACGATTATTAAGTTGTTCTCTACCCATTTTATAGGTAAGCACCCAATCATGCTGGTCTCCCATAGTCGTTCTTTGAGCGCTAACCTGTCAAGAATATATAGCACCAAATCGCAATTGCTGTGGTCCACACTTTAAATTGTTGGCTGTGCTACTTCCCAGAGGGAATAACGGCTTACACATAACCGAACAGTCAATAAAACTTTCGAGGCTCCTACATCGAGAAGTCTGGCANCATTATTTAGCGGCATGCTTACCTATTACAGTAGTATATAACACTCAAAGATCTTTCAGAGAGCTTTGTTTGGGTCAAGGATTTACAGAACTCTATGTAATTCGACGTAAAGATAAAGTGCATGGCGCATTCCAGAAGTAATCACAGAAAAGCGGAACATTACTGGTTTCCACCATATCCTGGAGCTGCAAAAAGCCTGAGAATCATTCCAGAATATATGGGGTACTTGGTAGTATATTTCTCGATATCTAATGGCGTGAGCAAAGCAGATCTAAAAAGCGTACTGTACAGAAAGAGCCAATGACAGTCAAGTGTGAGAGCTGTACAGTACGCCCATGAGTACGGTAGATGGGCGAAATATCATTTCAATGGATAAATTCGAGTTGCCTACCGGTAGTGAACATGATGGTGGACATGATTGAAGAAGAAGAAAGGCTGTCGAAACAAAGGGAAGATGCTTTCAAGCGCAATGTGGACGACGCTGTGTTTCTGATGTAAAGAAGTGCCGCTCTAGACGAAATTAGAGCTAATGTAATCGTCGGTTAGACAACACTTCGTTAAACCCGGGATGTGGAATGGATAGAGTGCTCACACGATGATCACAATGTGGTCGATGTTTTTTTGGGAGGAGGAAAAACTTTGAAACTTGGTCACCTGAAGCGGATGGCATCGGTAAATTCGGCCGTGGACGATTGCTTGTTGGATTTCGGACAGAGCGATTTACGAATTGTTTGGTGTTGGGGTGAAATCAGATCTGTTGCTGGGAAGAGCCTGGGCCGCGCGAAATCGTTTAAATACCCTTTAAAGAGGGAGAGAATGAGAAAGCAAAGATTAAATTCCATCCTCTATATGGTAATACTATAGCTATGTGAACTAGTGAAGCACTAGCGATTGACGCGGCAGCATTAAGGAACTCCACACACAGCTATGGATTTGTTAGAATGGCAGAAGGAGACGATAAAAATAGAACATTGGAGGAAACTAGCGAAAAACGCCATCAATGCACACTCGTTCTGGTCGCACCATGGTCCAATGCCCATAGACACTCATCGGCAATGAGCTCAAATTATGACAAAAAGCTTCAGATTCTTCGGGACAAACGAGAGCTTCGACCAACACTTATGTGTCTTCGAAACAGCCAAATGGGCCTCCCGAAATGTTTGGTTGAAGCTGTTTGCCTTCGATGTTTGCCAGTTAATTTCCGTAAAGTGAGACTTTACCCGGAACGAACTGGATGCGCTGAATTGAAAAAGAGTGCGCCGTGCATTCCTCTTCACAGGTTTCATTCATAAAACTCAAATGCCTATTTTTTGCGTAGCATGAGCTCACTCCCAGCCGGGCAATTGGCATAATGCTTGGAACGCAGTACTGAACAAATGAAGCTTTTACATGGTTCAAGGTTTGTTGGGGAAGCCGCTATCGAAAACTGGAGACTAGGTGTTTCCTTCAGACCATTCCAGCTCGCATTCAAATCACGAGGTGGCCTAAATAAGGGGATTAGGAAACTGCTATCTGGTCAGATCTAGGGATGATTGTGAAAAGTTGCAGTTGTATGTGAGGCTTCAACAGCGCGGGGGATCAGTCAGGGTTCTGAATAGCATTCCCTTGTGGGAAAAACGTACTGATGTGAATCGAGTAGTAGGTTCGCCGAGCAAAATGACATGAGGATTCATAGAGATGTACGACTTGAACAGGAGCTCTTATGATTAAAAAGAGAAGCCCACAAACCCTGTAGTGCTAAAGGATGACTCCGTCTGATCAGTGTGTATCCCGAATATTTAAAACTAAATTATTTGCTAGTATCTCAAGTTTGAACCCAATCGGTCACATCCTGAAATCTTCTCTACAAAAACCTTTACTTGAGAATTGACATTTAAAATTGTAAGTGGTTCAGAGAGCGCGGACCTCTTCTCTTTTGGACGAGCCTCGGAAAAGGTTTTGGTCTTTGATGTGAAGGGCATCCTAAGGTGCGAATGCCAGAAAAGTTCGAGACCCTCGAAGTCATCACCTTCTAGAGAAGGTCTTTAATCAGCTGAGCGATTCGAAAGGACAGTAATCTTCGTTGTTTAGGGTAAGATGTGATCCTGTAGGATTGCACTATGCCCTTGGCATACATGGAGTCTCACTGGACGGTCCAGCCTTAAGGTCCTGTTTCACAATTCTATAGTATCAGACTTGAAATGGATAACTCATAAGAATTGAAGTTAATGAAAAACTATGGAAACCGTTCAGGATAGTAACGTTATCAGACCAGAATCTTCAGAAAATGGTTCAGCAGAAAGTCCAAATGTAGCCGACGCAAGCGGCAGAGTATCGCAACAAGAACTCATGATTCATTCATGATCATAAGGCCATAAAAAATAGCTCGGCCAACTCCTATCGAAGTGGGTCGAGCCATCTGGAAGTTAGTTTTATAGAAATATCTCAGGTACACCTAGCATAATAATAGTGAAATACTTATGAGATCAGCCACACCCGAGTCAACTAATCGTTCTCGTGGTCTACCTTGGCTGCGAGTGACTGGCAACGGTCAATTATCAAGCCGAGGAAAGGATTGGATCCCGCATTGCCCGTTTCAAAAATGCGGATGCCACTGCCATTGCACCAAATCGAGCTTATGCCATAAACAACCTACGTGGGAGGCCACAAAGTAGATGAGCAGCGAACAAAACGGGCAAAGGAAAGTTGCAAGGCAACCTCACTTGAAAGCCAGAGAAATTTGGAAAACGCAAATATGAAATTATGAAAGGAACATAGGCCAGGTTTTAGATGGCATCGGTAAAAAACCAAAATGTTAGTCAAAGGAAAATGTCCACAGCAAAAAAAAGACTCACAGCCGATCACAAAGTCACTGAAACTTTTGCGCATGTTCGAAGTCCCATGTAGGTCTACATGAGCCATATGAGCAGCGGCCTGAAGATGATGTAGATTTTGAAGTGTGATGCTCCGGGTCTTCTTGAACGGACTGCTTGTATGACTACGTTTTTGACGTTTCAATGCGATCGTGGTTTTGTTGGTAGCCGGCCACCAAAGCCTATCAATACTGGACATTTTCAGCAGAGTCCTTCCCAGACGTGACGACGATCGTGGTCGTGGTTCCGTCACATCATTGACATCGTTCGTCGTCGCTTGTGATATGGGGACGTCTATCGAGACCGATTGACGAACAATTGGGTTCCGTTCAGGTTTGTTGATGATGACGATGGCATCGGTACAATTAGAGGAGTTTTGCAGTAAAATACATGGAGATGGTGAAGACGTCATCTGAAATTTTTTTAGTAGGCAATAATGGAGGTGTTAAGAGA
>UZAF01019481.1:13453-23662 GCA_900617895.1 Haemonchus placei | reverse complement strand
ATCTGATAAACAGAAACCCATAGAAATTTCATGGGCACTCATTTCCAATAAACTCATGAGCAGCACCAGGGGTAGTTCAATGGCTACAGAGGTTGCTATACGTTAGCACCAGGTGTAGGATCAATATCCCGCTACAATCATGCGGCCGTGTTCATCCGCTGCCAGATTACGGCTTAGGGCCAAGGTGGTGTAGTGCCAGGTGGCGCACTATCTCACACCCATGGTCACGAGCTCGAATCCGGGATCGATATCTGCTCAAGCTCTCCATCCCTCTGGCTAATTGGTGCCAGGCTCGTGTAGGAGTGATAAAATCACTGACTTGTACATCAACTGACCACTACGAATCAATGTATAGGCCTTATGCGCATTCAGTACACCACTACGATTCTGTATGGAAAACGAATGCGGAGCGCACCTTCTAGACGGGATTAATCAACGCCTAAAGAAAGAAGATTACGGCCTAAACATACTTTCGCGAAAAATATCAGAAGAACTCGTCAAAAAAGGGTAATCGACCATTTTGGAGGCGAAACTATGAACACAATCGAAAAGAGAAAGCATTCAGCTCCCCAGCTGGTTTTCACGTCATGGCTTTTTATGTGCTTCTAGTTTGGCTGTCGCACATGACCCCTGAACAATCACCCCACTGTATCTCCCTTTTCTAACGATCAATTCACCTGATTGGGAGGTTGGGCGAGATCAATGAGCATCCTTGATGTAATCGCCCATCCGCTTGGTCGTTGAACACTGAACACTGCCTGATGCAGAGTCTTGACAAAGCCAATCCACTCTAGCTCTTCTGCAAGACCTTTTCCAGCTAAAAGCGTCGTCAAGCAACGAACTACACGGGCGATTCATGATGAACAGCTAGGCCATGTAAAAAGCACCATCGATTCAGAATAGTGCTTTATGCTGTGGCTTTGTTTGCAGTCATCCACTGCAGACAGACGACATCTGACGACCCTGTTGACGTTCGAGGAATTTTGAATCAAATTTCACTATTTTCCTCTGATTTTTCGCTAAAAGAATATCGGAAGGAGAATCACATTTCAGTAATACTGGTTCAGGCTTTTAAGAAGAGATTTTTGCCAAAATTTAGGGAGGCCGATGACAGGAATCGTATTTTGGAACGTGTATCCAACGCGATCACACATTCTGGTTCTCCCACCTCACCGCGGATAGTTGAGCATGTCTTGAGCTTTAGTTGTGCCAGGTCCACTCATAAGACTTAGTTGTCTGGATGTCTTAATGTCTTTTGGCCCGTCTGAGGAATGTGCCCCGCACCGGACTTTCATTTAGAATCTTAGTGGCAGATTGAATGTGTATGTGACCTGTACAATGATTTGTGGTGGCCAACCGATGTACAAGTCAGTGCTTTTACCCTCTCAGACGAGTCTGGTACCAATTAATCGACCCCATAAGGATGGGGGCTTCGTTGACCTGGGCGGATATCGATCCGCGACTCGAATTCGTGACCATGTGTGTATGATAGTGCGCCACTTGCTACTACACCACCTCCGCCCACGCTATTTTTACTAATTGAGCTTTTATTTACTTCTATTATTCCGCCTTGTTTGATTTCTTATTCCTACTACCCTATTTATCTTTTCTGTTTGCTGAACCCACGGTTCTATTCAGAAGGATCAGGAGAAGAGCTTACCAGTATTGCCATACCTTAAGCATCAAATCGTACGCCAGAGCCGAACTGGGAGAAATTTATTTTGCAGAATGAGCTAATTTTATATGCAGCATAATTGATGGGAGAGAGGGGTGAAAGCGAGTTTTGTTCTGCGGACATCAACGAAACCATTAATTGTGCCTACGCATGCAAATTTCTTGGAAAACATTGCAGATAGATTGGTCTTCACTCCATTTCCCCACGTCCAACATAGGCTTGAAGCCATTTACGGAGGTGGACATCAAATTCTCCTTGCAACACACCAGATTAGAAGTAAAATGCTTATACAGGCTCTGGAAAATTGGAAGCAATTTGTGATTTCGTCGTTCCCACACAATTTCGCCACTGAAATCATTTTTATTTTGTGCAATTTGAGGCGCCTCTTTAAATCGAATGTAACGCCACACACTTAAGAATGTCTCTGATGCCTGCACCATTATACTTGTGGCCAAAAGGCTATCCTGGTGAGCTTGACGTGTAGTATAGCTTTGGAGACCAATAAGGCTTCCACTCGGGGCTTTTACCCCGACAATCCTACATACTACCGATTGTTCAGGGAAGGTGGAAGGCTTGGTTAGCCTTGGCGTACAACTTCTTTGCAAACGGTACTTGTTGGCACTGCTACAATACATCACATACTCGTCATCTACTGAATTGTCATTTCCGAGTAAATTGTAGGGTTTCTAATGGAAAATCGTGAACGGGCATGTAAAGAAATCGACGTGGGGACTAGCATGTAGGTAATGTAGGGTTACCCAGGCATTCTCGCTGTGTCGACGTCAATCAAATGCTTCGAAGGAAATGAGCTAGAAACGCAGGCAGATGGAATTTTTCCAAAACGAAAGATGAAAACAAATTCGTCATTTCCCCTAGCGGGAAACCAAGCCATATATTACATCCTTCTGGGAAAATTCAATTTCAGACGGCAATATTTTTGATAGGTCTTGCGTTTGTCCGAGTATTTCTCAGAAAGGACTCTAAGCAAGAGTGATGTAAGTGTAGCAGGAGAAAAAGCTGAAAAGTGAATGCAAAATCAATACAACTGATGTAGAGCTTCAGTCAGTACATGCGGAAAACTTCGCTTAAGAAGTCTATAGGATTGCCTGACACTTGACTGGTCCTCTCTTACAATTAGACACGGGGAGGATGTACAGATGTCGCCAATCGTGCCAATGACTAGATGGCTGTGATAGCTGTGCATGGCTCAAACAAGGATCAATCGAAAAGCTAGGTTGCTAAGTGGATAGGTCCTCAGTGATATATCAAAAGTAGAAGCTCCAGAAAACAGTTTTCTCGGCAAATTGCCATAAACTGGTCACTCATAGATCTAACAGATAAAGGAGGGAAACCAGAGGTTTCAGCCGAGAAAAGTCCAACTGTTGAACCTTATGTGCATAGGCAGAAATGACGAAAACGAAAGTTTAAGGGTTTTTATCAATTTGATTGAACCCCCAGCTATGGAACCTTTCAGAAAGCTCCACATCTTTGTCCCTTGATCAGAGTTTCGTGCTTCACCTTTAAGCCCACGCAAGCGTGCAATTCTAGCCCGTACAAATGCAAACCTTTCAAAAAAGCTGGAAAACACAGCTGAGGACACTCCCGGCTGTTAGGTCGGCGAAATTATTCTTAGACATTATCAAGTACATACATAAGTATGTGCAGAGGTATGTAGTGGCGAGTACCACACGATGATCTCGGGATCGGATTCGGGACTGATACCCGTCCAGCCAGGCCCTTCAGAGAGTATTTGGTACCAGCTAGCTAGTCAGGAACTAAGTGAAAGATGGATAATTTCTGAGAAAAGTTCTGTGCATGTTGAAAGGTATCGCCAATGACCCGTACGAGTACGTCGGAAAACTGAGACTCTGGATAAATAAAAAATAGAACAATAAGGATCGAGACGAAAAGAGAGTGGTAGCTGGGGAAAACAGCCTTCCCATCGGCAAAAAGCAAAAAAAACATGTCCGGTTAACTCCCCAAGGAAAGCCCCAGATAGATTTTCTTTGCTTTTTTTCACTGAAACCCCGAACTATCCTTTCCATTTACAAGTTAGAGTCAACTCCGAAGAAGCATCTATAAGCCATTTCTGGTGTCAGCTACATGTTTGATCTTCATTCGGAATCATAACGGGGTTGAATCCGTACTTCGCCTACAACATATCTAGCCACTGCCTTCTTATTAACCAGGTAGGTCTTTAACAATTTTTGGTTTAGTAAAAATTCTGAAGATAGATGCGAGCCCTTCACTTTTTCCGATTAAAGAATTTCCCGTCTGAGCTAATTTGTGCGTTCCTAGAATACGACGTAAAAAAAGGGAAGGAAGAAAAAGAAGGAAGAGGAAAGGACCTATTCCTCACGAAGAATGACTACCATCTGGGTGGGAAAGAGGCCATCCTGTCTGAAGCCTACAGAGATCAAAGGCGAACACGAACCAGTGATGCATAGCTGAGTACGTGATGAATTCCCGCTGAATGTTCACGTTCATCGGCTGCTCATCCATTTTGTGACGACAGCACTTCTGCCTCCCCAGGGTAAACAACCGGTAATGCATCATAAGCGGTTTTGCGGATTAGGCACTTATATAGGGCATTCCCATGTGACCAGTAAATCTGTAAATTGATATCTTGATCCCATGGGAGCAAAGGAAACTCAGACAGACCCCATCTTTTCCATACATTTTCACATCGCCATGAAGGAATCATAAAAAGTGTTATAACTTGATGTTCTGTTAACTGCTGTTCTATCGCCACTGTACGCGATAGGAAAGTCTCACAAGGATAGTCATTAGTGGGCAATACTTCAGTCTCGGATGGGACTCGACCCGCGCTTTTGCTCTCCGGACACCAAGCTCGTTATCCTTTACACTACCGAGACTCGCTGCCTATTAAAACGATGCTTCTGTACGGATTTGTCTTCAGACTGATTTGCAATAAGTAACGGCAGAATACGATTCACTATTGGACAAACCTATTCATCTATCTGTAAGGAGGTGGTGTAGTGGCTAGTGGCGCACTACCACACACGCATAGTTCAGGGATCGAATCTCGGACCGATACTTGCCCAGGCCAGCCAACTCCTCAATCCCTAAGTGGCCGCTTAAATGGTACCATATTCGTCTGGGAGGATTAAAGCGCTGACCTGCATATCGGCTGGCCACTGTAAGTCATTGTATAGGCCATATACACATTCAAACATCACTACAATTCTGAACGTGGTCAATTCCTTGGCGCATGCCAGAAACGGAATTGACCAGAACCGAAGGTCCTATCTCCAAGGTAGATGATACTTTCAGAGAAACTGTTCGCCTCTCCATTGCATTTTTATTGTTTCTACGAGAGAGTCAGTTATAGTGCTACTAGTAAATTGCCTTTACAGCTTGCCCTTAATTGGATTCAAGCGAAAATGCCAGTCTGTCTGTCAGCAAACAATTACGAAAATGTCGTGCTCTGCAATTTCCATTTTTGCAGGCTACCTCATTACAAGGACGACTTCTAAAAGGACACTTCATCTATCACAAACAGAACTGATACGGTCAGAAAAATAATTTGGGCAGTTAAAAAAAAGTTGAAGGGAGTCACAATCGCCACCCAATTATTTTTTCCTCTTTTTTCGATTATTCAGAACCAGCCTTACTATGAATCCTCCCCAGATTTGTTATCCACATTTTAGGACTTTTTTCATATTCACGGTAAACCGGTGATAAGAAAAGTTGTATAATAAAGATTTTATATAAAAAGTATTACAACTGCAAAACAAAAAGACAGTAATTGTTTTTCTTGCTTATCTTCTTCTTTTATATAGCACCGAACACATCCAGAATGAATAATTTAATAACCCGGTTAGGAATAATGACTTAATAGTGAACAAGCATTAGAAATAGTTTGATTGAACTGCTGAGGATAAGCCATGCACTAGCTCTCTTTGCTCCACGGTCAGAACGGTTGAACGAGTTTGATAGCCAACGGCGTTGGCTCATGCTTAAAGGCACAGTTCGCGATAATTCAATGGGCGGTTGTGTCAATGACGTGTCCGCCTCTCATTCAATGTCACGTCAGACAGTCCGACATGACATCGAATGAGAGGCGGACACGTCATTGACATACCCGCCCATTGAATTATCGCGAACTGTGCCTTTAATACTTTTCATTCACCCATTAAACAAGACGGTGTGAGAAGTAATCTGAATGATTACCAATAAAAGTCCAACGCCTATGAACAAGAGTAAATATACTGAGAGACAGTTTGTAAAGAGATGGGTAGATTAATGTCAATAGTATGTAAGAAAAGAGAGTTTGATGAAGGCAAAAATGAAATCGAAGCGGTATGTAGTTCTGCGGTGAAAAAGACTCATGAGGGAATGCTTCTAAAATAAGCAGCACAGGGGGCTTGACTGCTTTCCAAGGGTGTGATCAGATTAGAAGAGATGGTGCAGGGTGAGTGAGAGGGAACAGAGTGAAGCACGAGATCAACTCCTTCAGGACGTCACCCAGAGGCGGAGCGAACTCGAGGAAACGGAACCCCCATCTCGACTGCACTTGGTCCCCTACTATTACTCGACAAGTTTTTGCCTTAAATGTGAATTACGCCGTCTCCCTTGTCAGGGAACAACATTTCACTATTAAAACTCCAAACCCCGCCCGAAGTGACTACAGCCTTAAGTCTCAACACCAGATATGACTGGTTCAGAGGTCATTCAACTCAAAATCTAGTCATAAGTAAAAGCACCTAGAAAACTATAACTTCTATTACTGGAAAGAAATGGCTAGTAGTGGGCTGAGTTGAAACCGACGGGAGCCTGACAAGTAGTTCATCAGAAGCCATTCGGTAATGGTTGTCGGCAGCCTTGGCGAGTAACCGTGGAAGTAAATGGGGTGGGAGACGTCAATGCGGTGAAGCGTATAATCACAAAGACAAGCCGGAGAGACATGGCAAGAAGCATAGTGGGAAAGAAGGTAATTATCCGAAAATGCCGAAAGCCGTGGTTCCTACCTGGAAAGCTCCCTGGCCACCATATCCAAAATTGTACTCATGGGTGGAGCCTTTGGGATGCGTATCTGGGAAAGTGAATCGTCACGGGGAACCGAATCAATAGAGGTGTAGGAGAGCGAACTGGGCAGAAACGTTGGCTACAAATCATCCCGAAACCATCGCTAATTGCTACAGCTAAAACGGCTATTGCACTTTGTCGCTAGGATGCATCTTTCAGGCACAGGGACTCGATTTTAGTGCTAACAAAGAATGAGAGAGAGAGGCTTTTCGATGCGGGACCCTCTACTTTACCTGACCATCAACACTTCAATGTTGGCCAATTTCAAAGACCGCCTCAAATACAACCAAAGAACAACGTAACCATGGTGCAGACGTAAATGCTGGAACTAATTAGATTGTTGAAGAGTAATTAGATCAAGCTGCAGTTTCTTCTTGACAAACGTAGCACTCGCAAAGCCTACCGGATGGAGCCCCTAAAGAGGAAGGGGCCAGAAAGTGGAGATGGGCCGAAAGTTTTTTGGATCTGTCGCTTCACATGCTGACCAACTATCGTACCAGTTGACAGTACCAGATAATACCGGATTTCCGAGAGTGACACCAATATAAGCTAGAAAATTTATCCTAGCCTTATCTTTGACATGGTCGTCACATTGGTTTATCACTTTTGCATACGCTGGTATCGCCCGATGAGCTCAACAGCAGGGTAGGGACTGACTCTAGGTAAGTATACGCTGGTACAGATACACAGCGGTCATAACACAACAATTGGGCCCATAACTTTCAGGAAAAAAAAAGTTGATCCTCATTTTTCACCTGGATCACAGGCGGAATTGCTGTTTCGTCAACCAAGAAGCATGTGATTAACTGACAAGTCGTCGGAGAAGCAAATGAAACAGCCGGCAGGACCATTTTAATCGAATTTTGAAACCGGAAAAAATACATACAGTAACGCTCGAAAGTCTTCGGCCAAATCCTTCCTCAGTCGCACTTTTCAGTCGTAACTACTGGATATAATCATGCGAAATTTCAAAATGTGTAGCATGGGTATATTGTGAATATTCACCACTATTAACCTGCAATATGATCATGTTCCAGATATTCCAAAGAGCTTGTACTTAAAATCAACTGAAAATACGAATGGTGCTCCTTCTAGAACTTCTTTCCTTTTTGTCATGTCCAAAGCGTACGAGCGCTAATGCCGAACACAGTAGAGGAGAAAAACGTTCATAAGGTGGGAATAACTACAGACGTCCCCAACTTTGCTTATAGCGAAGTCGGCTACCGCAACAAACACCTTCCCCTCACTTGGATGGATATTGCTGCTTCGCAGTCAAGTGGTGTTGGATAGTGTTAAATATGCTTTAGTTATACGCATCAAAATTCCGCCCGATTTGGCTCTTCTGAGAAAAAAAGTTACGGCCAAAAAACTACTTGGCCGAAATCTTTTGTGCGCTACTGGATCAGTGGTCTGTGGAAGCCTACTCAAAAAAGGTCAACAGTTGACAGCTACAGTGACACTTACGAACTCAAAAAAGCAATTCAGTATTGAAGAAGAAGGATGAATTAAGTGAAACGGCGAGAGCATTCTGCACGACAACCCTCCCTCGAGGACATAGTGGGAAGCCAGTACGTGGTACGATAGAACTGCCCCAGCTTCTACAGAGCTGGATCGAACAAAATCACGATTGCTCCGATGAATGAGCCACCACACCACCTTGACTTGATATAGGTATTTTGTAAAATAAACGGTTGCCTTGTATCAAAAAAATTAGTGGACCTCCTTTGGTAATGGCCTCGTTGGGCGATGCCTAGCCACACTCATAAAAGCGAGTGCAGCGATTGAGATTCGGTTTTTATATTTTAATGGAGAGTACTACGAAGTGGAAGCGGCCTACTGCTCAAGGCCTCTCCGCAATGATTGACAGCAACGACGATTGGATACCTCCCATGTAAGCGAAAGAATGCGTGAATCCTTTCTGGGAGGATATTCAACACAACAGAGTTTACTCTACGAGATTGATGAAGTGCTAAACTGAAACCTTTCAGATTACTCTACGAACCAAATTCCTACGTTGAAGGTGCCTAGTTGAGATGAGAGATGTATCTCTATTCCATATGAACTGTCCCAAATTTGACCCCATCAAATCTTATACAAGTTATCTAAACTCTGGGAAGAATCGAGAAACGGCAAGTACATCGATTTGTTTATGGCGAAACGACATATTCAACTATCTGCTTTGACTTGGTGCTTTTTATAATGGTCTCGTCAAGTCCGGGATAAAGCCTCATCTGGAGCCAAGCGTTTTGCCCACAGCCAGTCATTCCTATGAGAACGTTCAAACTAGTTAATTCCATGACACGTAGTTTCAATAGCTCCGACGTGCTCGCAAGATCCCCTATCTTCTCACAGCGATTTTAGCACCCACGTACACGTACGTACACCTCCTATATACTACCGCGAAAGGGAAATTAAACCTACCTAGCTAGGATCCATTCACTTGTGTAGGGTGAATGCCTGGTAAAGGTGATCATATTCGCCATCCGCTGCAGAACTATGTACTTCCATCAGCTGTACAGGACTTAAAAGATGAAAGATATGTCTGAAAAAGTCATTCGGAACACATAAATTGGGCACAATTTCAATCGTAAGATATTGCGATATTTACCGGGTGACTCGAGTAACAAAGTCGCACGCCCGTTTTAAGAAAGATGGGTGGGCAAAGATAAGTATAACATCAGCATCTGTAGTGTACATAGAAAGTACGAACCGGTCCGGCACAGTGTAGCCGACCCATCTGGGTCCGCCTATAAGTAGGAAAGTGAATCGAAAGAATAAATCATCATTTCTTCAATTGTTGTCCAGCACCTTCTTAAATTCAGAAAATATTTCAATCGATTTTACGAATTTTAATGCGAGTGTAGTTTATCCTCAGCAGGCCGTTGAAGAATAGCTACGTGTTCCGAACCAATATTTAGAAAATGTTGGCAAAAAATGAAATCAACAGTGAAAATTATTCACTATTTCAGTCACTAGACTGGATGTGACGACGAGGGCCTTTCTGTGGGGGTGTCAATGATGACCTACAATTTCTAAAACCTGTAGAGGCTTCTGAAAGATTGCTTCGTTACCGGTGATGGCTTCAGCTATAGTGAGTGAAGCTTTCGAATAATGCGATTTAAAAAATGATCTTCAATCAGGTCGCTGCTTTGAATCCACAGGTTTAGAAGTCTGAAGTACTCAGTTAAGAGATCAATATGTTGCATAGCCAATAATAGTAGCAGTACATAAGAGATGTCAAATTCATTAAGTTTAGCGGAAAACGGATCCAAAAGACAGAAAAGATGTCATTAGGCACTTTAGAGGAAGGGGGGGGGGGGTTTGGGCAAGGGAGGCACGCCTCATCTCTAACATTGAACCCTACAGCGCAGAGGAGGGGTAGCGACTTTACTCAGACAGAAGTCTCTTGACTGGATTTCCACCGTAATTTATTTACTCTATTATTTGTTTATTTACTTATTTGCGTTGCTGCTAACCACATTTTT
>UZAF01019480.1:0-11678 GCA_900617895.1 Haemonchus placei | reverse complement strand
CACATACACACATACACACATACACACATACACACATACACACACATACAGACACACACACACATACACACACATACACACACATATACACACACACATACACACACAAACACACACACACGCCAACAGACACACTTAGCCGATTATATAAGTAGGATGAGGTTAGTCAAAGATATTTGCCTTGATATTTTGTTATTAATGATATTCATAATTCCTTTGAAGCCACTTGTGGAGTTATCTGAAGTGATAAGGAATCTGGTGTTTTTTTTAAAGAAGCTCTTCAGGTATAATCCTTCTACTGACCAATGGACATCCGTCGGTTCTTGTCCCACTAGTGGACTTTTTCACGGTGTGACTGCAATTGGCCACCATCTTTATGTAGTGGGCGGCTTCGAGAAATATAGTTGGCTTGACATTGTTAAACGGTGAGGTGGATTTCAACAAATTCGCAAACTCTGTATTCCGCGGTGCCGCTGTAGCTACGACGTTCGGCGAAATGAGTGGACCTCCGTGGCACCTATGAGTTCGCGTCGAGCTTCTCCTTCTGTCTCCGTGTTAGATGGTTGCCTATACGCAGTCGGAGGGTGCAGTACTGGTACTCCTCTAAATACTGTAGAGAGGTGAGTCAGTTTGAATCCGGTAACATGGCACTGAGTCGAGCAGAGTTTCTTAGCATTCATCATATTAATTTATTGTCGTGAAACACTTGGAGCTAAAGCGAAAAAATAAGTCAGGAAAACATTATAGTTGTGTCAGCCATGCAGAAGGTCGAATAATACTTTGAATGGTTAACGGTTCGGCAAGTTTTCTTTCATGAGAAAGTAAAATCACCCTATGAAGTTACCCGAAGAGCTACTATAACATCTTACAAGTTTTCAAAAGTACTTCTATCATCGTTTTTCGGGACGTATGGAAACTATCGTGATACAGGTCAAAATATATTTGAAGGAGCTACAAACTAGCCCTTCACGTTTCAGATTCGACCCACGAGTTGGTAGATGGGAAGAGGTTTGTCCCATGTCAACACCTCGGCATAGTCATGGCTCTGCAGTGCTCAACGGCGAATTGTATGCAGTGGGTGGACGAAACAAAAATCGGTACGAACTGAACTCTGCTGAGAAGTTCGACCTCCGGGCTAGTAAGTGGACTCCAGTGACCGATATGAGCTGTAGCCGAGATGGAGTAAGTCAGTTAGGTTCCCAATGACCTCGTCATCTATTTTTGTCATTTAAATGGTATCTTTCTAATTTTCAGTTAGGACTGGCTGCAGTCAATGGAAATCTGTATGCTATTGGCGGACGTGGTCATACTTCGGTTGAAATTTTCGATCCTGAGACGAACCAATGGGAACACCACAGTAATATGAACTGCGAGTTAGTTGGTGTTCATGACAACTCGGTCATTTTTCAAGCTTTCCTCGCCAACACAATCTCTTTAAGACGTGAATGTCCTGGTGTGGCTGCTCTACCGGAGCCGTAGAAATCAAGGAGGTAGAACAATCTCTCAAAAGATTGCAGCATCTTGTTTCTCTCTTCGCATTCCTTATTGCCACGGGTATTGCGCACCATTTATATTATCAGTATCTTGGAAATCACGACCTTTTTGATGGAGTTCTTACTTTGGTGGTTACTTTTTTCGAAGATTATTCAATAAATTTTGTTCGGTATTCTAGAAACTGACTTGTATTCCTGCGCTTTCTGAGTGGCTGTTTGATGATAAATTTTTGACTTGCAAATTGACAAATTTGAACAGTTCCGTAGAGAAAAGCACTGGTAAATGTGTCAGGAGGGATGCTTAGATTCAGAATCCCAAGATAAGTTACAAAGACTTGCATGGAAAGGTCACAGCATACATGAAGTGACACTAGCATGCTGCATGAGCTTTTTCCGCTCATCCCTTTTACAGCTGAGTCGCTCATCCCTCACATTGAGAGGGTCTAGCTGGCTTTTCAAAAAGTTAAGACCATCAGTGCATGTTGCAATGAAATAGTGCCTTCTGGAGGGGTCACCTTTGTAAAGGAACTTTACTGCAGAATCTGAATCTAACAGATGGCAGGCCCTGCGTACTCAGCTCTTTATGTATAACCTTAACCCACGTGGCTCAATACAGCTTCTCTAGAAGAGTTAAAGCGTGTCATCAGACCAGACCAAACCTTTTTGCCTTCGAACGCTCCAACCTGACTAGAATGCAGTAGAAGCATCCTATATTTCTTCAAGTGTAGTTTTCAAAGTTTGAGGGTCCTGATACCATAGCAGAACTCGCTTCCGGGTCAGGTTAAGGCATTTGACATTCCTGATTGGTAAACTAACTGAAATTACATAAAAGCACTTCTGAGTGCAAAAAGTATGTACTCAGCAATGTTGAATTCCTCAGAAAAGCGATTAGACTGCTCTACTCCCTTCCTTTGCTTCCACACCAAATGCCCTTCGAACTGTTTCCTACTTCGTCACCCCTCTCCGTCCGTGGCCTACGTTTCGCGCAGAAGTCATCAACATTGTAATGAGGGGAAGATAAAAAGCTGTGTGATTTTTACAAAAGCTTTTGAAGGTAGCTAATATTGGATAAAACGTTTGAGCTTGAGCCGGATTTTGAATGGAGTGTTTTATAATTTCCACCGATATTTTATGCAGGAATAGAACGGAACTTAGAGATGAGAGAGATCTGATCAATGACTCCTGAGAAAGTAATGTGCTCAAGATACGACCGGTTTTGTTCTCCTTATCGAAGTAGGGCTGCATTGAATGTAAAATTCCCTCAAATTAAAAGCAGTTCTCATGTGCTCGAGTTTCTTCATATTCACCCACATACGTCAACTGACCACCTATCACCCATCTATGAGCCCTTTCGCACCCCCATTTTTAAGCACTCTTCAGTGAAGTCATCCGTATTATGTTCCATACACCCCGATCTAGCTTCTGTAATGAACTTTGTTGGCCAAACTTGGTCCGAATGAACCTTTCACTTCATCTGAGTACTGTTTGTATGGGAAACATTCACAGGGAGATGGATGGCCGTGAGACTTCATCGCTTAGTCTTGAAAACGTTGAACTTTATTATTCTAATCAATGAACCATACACGTATCGTGTATGTATCTTCCTGATTAGGCTTACACGACTACGATCGACTTTCACCACGACGGAGAACGGGTAGAATGGAAGGAATCAAAACCATGACGTCGCACTCACCCTACTAAGGGATGAAGGGTCCTAACGCGACTGCCGTCAGCTGGACTACGAAAATTGCTGGAACAAAAACCGTATCCAGCTCACTGAAACCTCGAGAAAGAGGTATTTCATCACCCGTGCATCACATACAGTATGTCGTCTGGAAATCATTTCACACAGGCCTTGCCCAACCTCGCCGATCAACATTTCCTTTTGCGTTCCACAAAATCTGCATCGTTGTTCCGATCTGGTACCCATTTTGTACTTGACAGTTATCTTGACGTTTCCACTATTCCACAGCCAGTAAGGATCAGTTATCGACCTTGACAGTGGTCCAAGTACTCACTGAACTCTTCCTTTGTACTGAACATTGCAGGTAAGATCTCCTCTGGAATACGAAATTTATAGACTTTATAAATGAAACCAAAGAGACCACTTTGCCGCGTTAATATCTTTATTCTTATAGCGTCAAATAAGCCAACCTCACAATCCTCTAGTTGTTGAAGAACATTGTGAGACCAACAGGAATTGCACGAAGCGTGGGAATGTCAGGCTCGATTCTAGCAAATAGTAACGTGGAAAAAGTTTTCGAATTCAAGGTAAAGACTGTAGATATTCACCTAATGATGGTGTTTCGATCAAAGCGCTATGCTTGCGTACACTCGAATGAAAACCTCATCCCTCCGTATTCGCTAGCCGTGGACTTCATTTTGGAAAAGACTGTCTTGTGGAAATACAGGAAAATTCGGATACCTTCAGTCACTAAAGTGATCGGTTGGTACATCATTCAACCATTTCACCAGTGAACAGCAGTAAAGCAAATCCATCTTTTTGATATGAAGTGCTCACCAATTGGATGAATTGGGCCAGATTTCAATTTTGTTTTTCCTTCCAATAATAAGACTTTTGGTTAAGGGTATCCGCTGCTAGGGAATGCCTGACCTTCGGCGTCTAGGATTATCCTTGGGAACTTCCCATTTCGGAGGACTGCCCCGTTGATTAGAAATTCCCATTTGTCCTTCGAATAAAGAAAACAATTCACTCCCATGTCCTTACAATTAGAGGTCAAGGAAGATCGGCTGAAAGNGAAAGTGTTTTGGATGCGCTGGCCCGTCCTCATCCAACTTTTTCCTCATCGAAAATATACTTGTTTAGAGCGGAACCCACCATCACTCCCTGGTCACAAAGCTCACAGAATTACGTGATGACAGTTGCTTTCGTGATGTAACGCTGGTCGCTGAGGTAGGTAAAGAATGTGATGATCGGATCTACCCTAGTGCTAGGTTTTCCAGGGAGTGCGAATCAATGCCCATCGGCTCGTTCTCGCTGCCTATTCAGACTACTTTAAGGCCATGTTCACCAGTGAAATGCGCGAATCTCGGCAGCGTGCGTTCATATCTTGAGGTATGGGTTGCTGGGCAAGTTCTTTTAGTTCAATTTTTCTTTCAGAAGAAATAGAAATGTTTGATGTCGAAGCGCCAGCGCTTGATGCTCTGATCAACTTCTGCTATTGTGGCAAGATACAAATTGACGGCATAAATGTTCCAAGCATGCTGCACGCGGCTTGCCTGCTTCAGTTGAACGAAGTCAAGGTCAGGGAAGTCTACAGCAATTCACTGTGTTCAAGAGCTTTATCTGAAGATTACTTACCTGTCTTAATGAATGCGTAGGAAGCCTGTTGTGAGTTCCTCAAGAAGCAGTTACGCCCTTCCAACTGCCTGAGAGTTAGGGAATTTGCCGATAATCATTCATGTCGAGAACTTGTTCGTTGTGCTGATGACTACATCTTGAGAAATTTCCAGGTAGCCAACTTGATCTCGAGCTTATCGTTCACAGGTCCTTTCTTTCTTTTGTTCAGGACATTATTGCCACTGAAGAGTTTCATCAGCTTCCAGTAAATCACTTGGACCAACTGCTGTCGAGCGATGATCTCATTGTACCTTCGGAAGAGCAGGTAATGCGTCAGTTTTGGGAAAATCTCTGCCCTTTCTTTGTAATGGGTGTTTTTGTCTTCTTGTATTTCATCGACAAGAACGACTCCAGGTTTTCGGTGCATTACTTCAATGGGTTGAGTTCGACTTGTCATCTCGGGAGCAATTGCTCCCAAAGGTAAAAACAGGACGCTTCTTTGGATACCAACCTCTACTCAACGTTTGCAGCTTTTGGAGCACGTACGTTTTCCTCTTTGTCGGCCAGACTTTCTTGTCAATACAGTAACTAAGAATGCGCTTGTGATGGGGGATGCCACCTGTCGCAATCTTGTCGACAAAGCAAAGGTTCGAAGGTTTCGCTAAAAGGTTACTCATAGCAGATTAGTTTCCTAAATTTGTCAGGTGCTGATATTCGCTACGTTTTCAACTGACACAAGTTTTAGGATGATCTAATTCTTCAATTTTCTACCCATGAATGTTCAAATGTGAAAGGGAAGCGCACTCGAGCGTGTGGAGTGGTTTCTGAAGTAATCTATGTTGGTATGAGACTTAACAAAAGTTTTGTGAATTTTTTTGTCTGATTGACACGGAGGTAAAGGTCTTACTGCGTTTTTTCTCTTAACGGCTTCCATATTTTCTTTTCCTTATAGACATCTGTAGAAAGTTAATGCTCTTATTTTGAAATCTGCAACTTCAGTGGGTGGATCACGCGATGGTAGTGTCGAATGCGTGGATCCTGAAGGTGCTAATCCCGTGTGGCATTACGTTGCTCCATTGAACCAGGCAAGGTACAACATTCTTCGAGTACGTACTTACTTACCATCTCGGAAAGGACCAAGTTCTCTAAGGTATGATTGCGGCGTTGCTGTTGTCGACAGGTTCATTTACGCTGTGTGTGGCCGTGATGGGATCAGTGTTTTGAACAGCATCGAGAGGTACTGCTCTTACCTGAAAAGCAGAGCAGCTTGACTAAAAGCTGTTTTCTTGCAGTATTTATTACCTTGGATTCAGTCTTGAGTTAGTATGTGCCCACTATTTCACGAGAAATAGGGACAGACAAAGAACTGCTTTCAATAAAGAACTCAGGAATAAGTAAAAACTAATTCGTCTTTCACGGACTGCACTTTCAAAAAGGTGTGTAGGCGGTTTTGGAGCCTAATCTTCCACAGTTTCAGTTCTGTCGCTAGAACTTAATAATTGTGGTCTCCTTGATGCCATTCGTATAGCCACGTGAGGTTGGAAGGATTAAGGTTTTCTCAATGCATCTCTTCAGATATAATCCTGCCACTGACCAGTGGATGTCTGACGTCGCTCCCTGTCCCACTGGCCGAATTTGTCTTGGTGTAGCTGCTCTTGACGACCATCTTTATGCGGTAGGCGGCTTCAAGGAACATGGACGCCGAGCCCTCGACATTGTTGAGCGGTAAGGGCATGTTTGATCGGCTATTGCATTCACTGAATTCCGCGGTGTCGCTACAGCTATAACGTTCGACGAAATGAGTGGACCTCTGTGGCATCTATGAGTTCACGTCGGACCAATTTTTCACTCTCCGTGTTAGAAGGTTGCCTCTACGCTGTGGGAGGGGCCAACGATGGTTTTGTTCTCAGTACTGTGGAGAGGTAGGTCAGTTTCAATCTAGTGGCACTGTACTGCTCTGAGCAGAGTTGTGGAAATATACTATGGGAATAGTTCATCGATAGCGAAGAAAGCAAAAAAATTCGCCTATTTCGAGAAAAACAATGCGCTTTAAAGTAGGGAAAATCGAGGTTGGACGAGTTTACCATAACGGAAATAAAATCGTATTTGGACGAAATTCCAAAATTTGTCGCAGTTGCGCAAAGAACTGACCATATCATGTAAAATTGTCAAGTATTGCCTCTTACTGTCGCTATGGGTTATAATTGTGTAAACTTCCTATGTAGGTGGGCTTCCTTGTAAATGGTGCAACCTCTGCAATGCCGTTGAAACTCGTCCGGCCTACACGAGTGCCAATCTTCGAACCTTCATAACGCCCCATCTAGGCCGTTTTCCTACCTCTTAGTACCAGATATAGTATACGCGGGGTTCTCAAATTCATCCTCTAGGGAAGCTCAGAAAGCATTTTTATCGTGAACTGTACCTTTAAATTATCATTCACTGGAGTCGTGAACAGTCACACAATCCTCGAAAACCTTTCGAAACTTTCGAAACGAACTTATTAATCACATAGTGCAAGACACCTAGGAATAGTCTTATCTTCTTGATATTCAGAATCAGGAGAGGGGAACGATTATACAGTTTTCCAATGAATTGGCGAGGATTCTTTAAGAGCCGTCCATGGGAGCTGTTATTTTTGTGCTTGTGATGGTCCTACACCAATTTTTTTTTGAAGTCATCTCTGGGTGAATTTAAACAAATGCTAAAATGCATTTGAAACACCCAACATAAAAACCTTTCATATTTCAGGTTCGACCCACGAGTCGGTATATGGGAAAAGGTTTGTCCGATGCCAACCCCTCGAGATAGTCATGCTTCTGCAGTGCTCCATAGCGAATTGTATGTAGTAGGTGGATACAACAAAAGTTCACTCATAATGAGCTCTGCTGAGAAGTACGATCTCCGAACTAATAAATGGACCTTAGTAGCTGATATGAGCTGTAGCCGGAATGGTGTAAGTCAGCTGTACCCTCGTGATGTCTTTTAGTTAATGAGAAATTATGTCGTTTCCAGGTGGGACTGGCTGCAGTCAATGGAAAACTGTATGCTATAGGTGGACTTGGTCATGATTCGGTTGAAGTTTTTGATCCTACAGCGAACCTCTGGGAACACCACAGTAACACAATCGGCAAGTCAGTTTATGCTATGATAATTTGCTCACTTTACAGGCTTTCCTTGTCAAAAAATTCTTTTAGACGTTCCTATACTGGAGTGGCTGTACTACAAAAGCCATAGAAAGCAAGAAAGGAAAAAAGTCTTCCCAAGGGTCGATCTTGTTATCCCTAGATAGAATGAATGGAGACGGCTGACGACTTTTGTTGTTATCTGGGGAATTATGGGCCCTCTTAATCGATGTTTTACTTGGAATAATATTTTTCATTCTGTAGTTTAGAGTCTGGTCTGTACTTCTGTTTCTGCTCAGTGGCTATATAATGGTAAATTGTCAACTGTTAAATTGATAATTTAAACGATTTCATAAAGGAAAAAACGGTAAGCGATCAGAAGGAATGAGCAGTTTCAAGTTCCTCATGAGAAGTTATGCAGACCTGTGGGGAAAGGTCACAACATAGATGAAGCAGAAACTGGCATTGCTTACGGGCTTTATCCCCTCAAATGATAATGGAAGGCTGTTCAGATGATGCGCTTTACTCCATTTACGATTGAGAACCTACAACAAATTGAATGCAAACGACGTCGGAGAATTTAAAGGAGGGAACATGTTGCTTGTCAAACAAAAGTATGAGTGGGAGTATCGGGAGGGTCTCGCTCACTTTTCAAAAAGTCTTAAAAACATTAATGTATGTTGTTATAGAAAGTAATCTTCGGAGGCGGTCACCCTTGTAGGAAAGGTTTTCTACAGAGGATTAATCTAACCGATGGCAGACCCAGCACACTGAGCTCTATATATACCAAGACCAACGTGGATCAATACAGCTTCTCCATCGGAGTGAAAATGGGCCGTTAGGCCAGGCCAAACATTTTTTGCCTCGAGCACTCCAACCTCCAAGCAGAATGCAGTAGGAGAATCCTATTTTTATGCTCTGACCTCGGCTCGAAGCAGTGAGCTTCAATGGGTGTAACCTGGAGTGATCGAACCTTTGCCACTGTACCGCGTTCTGTACCAGTACACGGGATAATTTCGACACAAAAGGAAGAGAGAGAGAGAGAGTAAAGGTAGCAGGAGCGGGACCCTGATGATAGGTGGCATGGTGGTAGTAGTAGTTGAGCTGGACTCCGCACGGGTTAGAAGGGGGCGGTGGATGGAGGGAGGAGGTTAACGTATGTGGTATGAGTGCAATTTATGTAAGCTGGAATAAGTGGGAGATAAACAGAGTCACATGAACAGACAAAACTTGAGCAGCACTCCGTTCATGCCGGAAAGTGAGGTGGGGGAGGAAAGCATGAAGTGTGTCGGGTGTGTATTTGGCCGGAAATCAACTACTGCTGTTTTCATGGACCACAGCGTCCAAATACTAAAATAGTGTAGGCGGCGGGATAACTAAAATACGAAATATACATGCATATGTATAACGAGGCAGAAGCTGGAGGTGTTTGCGGGGATTTCCTCAATGCAAAACTAAAGGGTATTCAAAGTGGTGTTCCTAATTCCTCACAAATGTGAGACTTTTCAAGATGCTTTGAATGAAAAAGATTTTTGTAGCAAGAGGAATAGTGAGCAAGTTACCGAAAAGCATAAGACAGGTTTGAAATCCGTCCCTGACCTACGTTTTGCTCAGAAGTCAGCAAGATTGTGATGAGGGGAAGAAGAAGCTGCGTGATTCCTGCAAAAGCTTACAATGGTACTAATATGGGATAAAACGTTTCAGCCTGAGCTGGATTCTGAATGGAGTTCAGCCAATTTTTGTGATTCTCATCGAGATTTTATGCAGGAATTATAGAAGACTAAAAATTAGAGATGAGAAAAATTTTTAACAAATAAATGACTCCTGAGGAATAATGTGCTCAAGAAACGAGGGACTTTGATCTTCTTAACATCGGAGTATAGTTTTGAGAATGTAAACTTCCTTTTGGTGTGGACTTCCCAAGGAAAAGGATGCCTACAACGAAGCAGAAACTCAAATCGCCTCTGAACGTTCTACCCTTGTCGAAGCTGAAGAGCCGTTATAATGACGCCATCCGATCTTCTGAGTCGGATTCTGTAGAGAGCTTTTGTGCCATACAAATGAGCTTCGATGGCCATAACTTGGTCCCACTGAGTTATGAACCCTTCTTTTCGTCCGAGTACTGTTTGTACGGGAAACATGCACACGTTGATTGGCATTTCAACGTGTAGTCTCGAAGATGCTGAACTATTCTACCCAATGAGCCAAGCACGTGCAATGTACCTTCTTGTCGAGGCTCACATACTGATAGCGATCAACTTTCGCCACGACGGAGAACGGATACAATGGAAGGAACCGAAATTATGACGTCGCACTCGCCCTACTAAGGGTTAAAGGGTCCTGACGCGACTGCCGTCTCACAAGTGCAGCACATACAGTATGCCGTCAGGAAATCATCTGACGCAGGCCTTGCCTAACCTCGCCGATCAACATTTCCTTTTGCGTTCTTTAAAAACTGCATTGCTATCCCGATCTGGTACCCATCCTGTACTTGACAGTCATCTCGACGTTTCCATTATTCCAAAGCCAGTAAGGGTCAGTTATCGACCTCGACAGTAGTCCTAGTGCTTGCTGAACTCTTCCATTGTGCTGAACATTTCAGGTAAGTTCTCTTCTTTAATACCCATTAACTACACATATAGGTCTCAACAGCTATTATGTCGTCTCAACAGTCCCTCACACCTTCAACCACTAATTTATCGCACCAGAGTACGCCACGCTGAAGGTCGACTTTGATTTTTCGCGCGCTTTAATGGCATGGCGTAGTGTTGGAGGTGGGCCATGAATGTGGTGGCTGATGTGGTCCAATACCTGATACAATGCGTACCGCTACTAACATTGATTGAATATTACTCATAAAGTGGCAATCTGAAGTGAATATGTGAAAAATAGCACTTATGTTACATGTGGGGTTGTGTCATATATACGCATAAGGTACTCTACATCCCTTACATATCAATATAACCGTTGGAATAATAATCTAAAGGCCTCCAAAATTTCACACACAAAACAATTTCAGATTTATTCAGTTCATCAAACCACTTATTACCAAATCTTGTATTCGTTTCGTTCAACAATTGTGGCCCTAAAGAGGGCCGTTGGGTTAGATGTGAAGATGTTTGATAGGACTCGCATCGAGAGCTTCTTATCCTCCGAAACCGTACAGAGTACGTCCTTGACGTTTCAGAGCGTAGACAACGTCCATAGCGGTGACGGTCTTTCTCTTGGCATGCTCGGTGGGTGACAGCACCACGGATCACATTCTCAAGTAACAACTTCAGAACTCCACGAGCTTCTTCGTGGGTAGGACCAGGGATACGCTTCACTCCACAACGACAAGCGAGACGACGGATAGCTGGCTTGCTTGGATGCTGTCACGAAGAACTTTGCGATGGCGCTTGGCACCTCCTTTGCCGAGTCCCTTGCCTCCTTTTCCACGTCCGGACATTGCGACGATTGAACAGTAGTAACACTCACGAGTGAGATGCCATCTCGTTCGGACGCCTGCTTATATAGATCTCCAATTGGGTTACCACGTGGGGCCCCCAAAAATCATCGTCATAAATTATTATTCAATAAGTTATATGGCATGATGCAGTTAGATGCATTCCAATTTTTCAATTGTATATCACAATTTATGGGTGTTTTTATCATAAAAAATTATAAGTGACCAGTCGGATCGCCCGGCTAACGCCAGGCTCTCCTCCTTCTTGAGGGTTTGCCCGGCTACGCCGGGCGCTTTCCCTTCCTGTGAGAAATTTG
>UZAF01019478.1:0-20648 GCA_900617895.1 Haemonchus placei | reverse complement strand
TTTTTTTTTGGCCTTCATCGCATTACTTTCCATCTTTTCTTACGTTTTTCGTCATAATCTCTATCACCCAAAATTATCGCGAACTGTGCCTTCAAAGCACATGTGATGTTGAGCTTAGCGAAACCCGTCTACAGGGGATGTGCACGCACCGGACTGGGGGAAGTTAAGGCAAAATTTCATGTGGAATTGTTCTAGTATACGGATAGAGGTGGTTAGAGACGATGGCTAAATTGTTCTGATGAGTGAAGCTTGCACCGGGATGGGTGGGGCTAAGATCGAAATTTTCTAATTCAGTTAAGATAGTAGAGTATCGAAATAAAACGACTGTAGACTACCGAAAGAATGTTCTTGAACACCGCGATCTAAACTATCCTGATGCCCCCTAACCAAAGCATTGTAGATAACTTTCGTGCTACCGTAAGCTACCATGTGATTTCACTGAGATCTAAAATATGCACTTCCATTCATACTTTAAATCGACAATCCATATTCTTATCGTAATCTACCGTACACTGAGGTGCACAACTAAATGCGGACAAGAAATCCTCTGATATCGTAATCCTAACATATTCTGCTCATCTAAACCTAATACGAACTCCTTGGATAATGCAATATTACGGTAAGCGCATCTCTTGTTCCCACCACCTGAGCAAGGGCTGAGTTACGTTGAGTTTGCGTTTGCGCCACGATTATGCTGAAAGCACCTCATTCGCTGTAGTCAGGGCGAGGTAGGTCGGCAATGTTCTTTCATAAGGTCTTCCTGACAGCATCGAAAAGCTACCTCAAATGGCATCGAAAAGCTTGTTCAAAGGTCCGGCACAGGGGTAAAATCAGTGACAAGGAACATGCTCCAATAAACGCTGTTTTTCTCTTGCAATCTCCATTCTTCCTTGATGTGCAGCTCCATAGGTGCATTTCCTGGCAAACCTCCTGTCATTCTTCAAGCCTGGACATTTCTTCTATAAGTATTCAATACCTCTGAGCCAGACAGGTATTCTACTTCTTCTTATCGTCTACGAAGCTGCGCAGCCGTTCAATTGAGATTGACAAACTTTTGGAAACGTCAAGCACCTTAAATGTTCCGCCTTCACAAAACCTGTGTAGCTCGAAAGCATTGATCTCCAACTTCCACAGCTGTTCCTCTTTGTCAGGAATAGACGACTGCTGAACCGTCACAGCCGCTGTGCATCCATTCGTAGGAAAACATCTCAGTTTAACCCGCTCATAGTGCTTTACGCAAAAACAATGCTCTTGACAAATGGGCAACACTCATAACGATTGCAACTTAATAGACAGCAAAAACATAAATCACGTGCTTTCGATTCGATCTTTTGAAACAAGGTCTTTTTTGGGACGGAAAATGATGTGAGATGCCCGTCCATCTTTTCGGTGAGAGGGAATAAATCCTCTTACTATTTCTATTAAAACTTTTTCTTTACAAGATTAATCATGAATGTTATTACCACGAGTAATTGTGAATATGTGTAAGGCTTTCCAAAAGTTTCAACAAGAGCTAGGCACCATCAACGACGACAGGTAGGCTTATCAATCCATTCCGCCCAAAATTCATGGATTCGGACGTGGAAAAGTTGTGTTGCTGTTCTGCAGAACATTACCGGTCAGAACTTTTGGCCCATCCGGTAATGTCAGGCTTTAGCGTCAAACCCTAAAGCCAAAATGGCGCATTAAACGGCAGAACGCAACTGAGACGCTTCTGCCTTCGTTTCGCGAAAACACCAAGTTTAAGTGGCGTTTACTTGCTAAATGCCCTTCCAGAAGTATACTTACATATTAGATTTCTAATGTATAAGAAATCGTTTATCGAAGAACCTTCTCTTGAATAAAAGAGCAGTACTGAACTCGATGTGCTAAACGATCTGCTAGTTAGAGGAGACGAATGAAATCGCCCAGAAACAGAGCATTCATTTTTCTTACCAGGTAACAAAGCTCTGGAGATGGTGAAAAGTGGGAAGTCGGAAGGAACAATGTTTAGAGTGCGGTGAATAGAAGGATTACTAGCAAGTCATAGTTCTCCACGCCAGCCGAAATGTCCAGGAATGATGTCAGACTCAGCGAGACTCTGACCATAAGAGTTCCTCGAGTCTCAGCCTTCCATCCTTTTTGCGTAGACTTTAACCGCAAGAATCGCACAAGTAAGCGGCAAGCCGTGGGAGTGACAGATGATGATACTTCTGACTTCCAGGTTGATTCGTCTCGAAAACACACCGTCAGAATCTGGAAGGCAATCCCTTTAATCAACCTATTAGTTTATTTCTTCATCAATAAAAGGTAGAACGGTGCTTAGATTATGAAATGGGTCCTCAGTGATTGCTTCCTATCGCCGTATTTGTCGATCTGTCCCTCTGCAAAAAGTCTCTTTGCAAAGTGACCGTGCAATGAGGAGCTGATAGATGATATCGAGCGCAAATGAATCAGGCAAGCCAAAGCCTAATTCCTTAACTCCTACCCGATCTTCAGCCCGCCGCTCATTGTTATTGCTACATTAACAGTTCTGATCTCTGATGACTGTTTTTGCACTTTCCCCCCATGAGACCAAGTAGTGCACTGACGGCCATTTGAGATGTTGATGCCGTACGTCGAGAAAATCACGTGTTCAAACTGTGTAATATGCACAGAAAAAGGAAACCTGTCTGTTTTCACGGGGAAAGAATGACGTCGGCATAGCCAAAGTAGCGAAAATGAAATTAAGGAACATATGTGGGGCAGTTGAAGAACTACGTCATCGCATAGTTGATATTGAAATGGTTCATTAGGGAATTTTTTTATACATCTCCCCCGGTCCCTCCTGCTACAGTCCAGCGCTGATGCGCATCGGCTCTACTACTACTCTTGTTAGAGTTCAAATGCGCGGCTTACTACAAACCTAAATCGGTCATCGTTGAACACGTATTTTTATGTATAGACGTAAACAAACTGTCTCGATATTAATTTCAAGGGTGATTGAAAGACCTGAACTTTCAAAACTCCAAAATTTCGACATGTAGTAATTTATATCAACAATATTACTCAGGTAACATTATAATGTTAAAATTATGCAAGAAATTTTTGAAAAATAGGTTCCGCTCCCAATGCTTACCTGATGAATGATGTCGGCCGTTTAAGTTTTTCTGTTACAGCACTGTTCAACAAGTTCATCAAATTGCATAACCTTGACCCTGGCAACTATCCCATAGCAACCATCCTCATCAAAATTTTTTCTAAAAATTGCTTGAGTGAAAGTCAAATATGTTACCAGATGAGTAACCACTTCAGATAAGATCAAAAACATCAACAAACGGACTATGAATTTTACGAAAAAGTCATACTGGGTAGACAGTTACTCGCTTGCAGGGCCTGGAGAAGAAGCGCAATCAAAAGTACACATTTTCCTGCACAGAATGAGGTGAACTTATTCTAAGGGAAGTAGAAGCACTTAAAATTGTAAGAGAAGATTGCCTCGCATGCTAACTGCTTTGGGAACCTGGAGAGGGGTAGCCATACCTATCCAAGTCACCTACATAGAAGTTGGAGTCGTAAGGGGGTCGAAGGATAATTGCAAAATGAAGTCAGTTAAGAGGTCTTTAGAATTTCCAAAAGTCTCGATTTTCGATTGTTGAAATGCTTCCTCTGTTTTGTTTTGCACATTCTGTTAAGGTTGGTCAATAAGCAACTCGTATTCAAGGACAGGAATTCAGAGAAGCTCATCGAGATTCGGAGATATCTGTATCTCCATCTCATATCATGACAAAAACAATCAGTCCACAGTTTCCGTTCGTTTACAAAAACTGTTTGAGTGAGGAGGTAAAGCATGAAAACTGACAGTTACCTTAAATATATCCTACGGTCTCCTCCGTCAAGATGAGGGTATACCGAGAGCGCTAGTCCAACGAGGGAAAAAGACGTACGTCCTACTTATAAATAGGACACTCGTTTTCAGTAATAACTACTGTTGCGTTGGTACTAAGAAAATAAACTTGGTGGAACAGGACTGCTGAGAAACAAATGGCAGAACTAAAATTCATAGGTTCAAAAAAAAGTTAGCAAAAAGGTAGGTAAGTGTAGGTTTTCAGATATCAATGTAGGGTTTACATGAGAGCGATGGATGAAACGATGGATTTGAAACTGCAGGAATGAGCGATAGCCTAACCTGTGAAAAAAACTTAAACTGACCAAAACCCTGTTAATATCTAGAAGCGACGATGGGTTTCGGGACGACTTTGCGTCCTCCAGTCAAACAAAGTAGGTCTGCTGTAATGATTTTCATTCTGAAATCAACTAGGAAAATCTACTTCAATCAAAATGTTCGGATTAGGCTGTGCATTTGACTTTTTTGGCTGTTCAGAAGCGAATCCCCTTCCCACATACCTGTATAATTCGGTACTTGTAGGCCAGACCATGCTCAAAGTCGTATCGCTGCGCATAGAAAGGAGTCGAAATAGATTTTATGTGCAAATGGGATGGGGTGTCCAACGGTGTTAACTTCAACACTGTTCATGGCATTTCCAGAAAAGAGGAAAAGCTACTATGCGTTCCCGCTACTGAACTCTTTTTTTACCAATAATGCTTCAATGCCTTTTGTTGGATTGGANGGAAACTAGAGTACTTAATAGCTGATTGGAAAACAAATGCAGCAAACGAAATTGTTCAAGATGAGCAGGAAGCGGGTCGTAAGGCCTGCTTATAGGAATGCCTGCGAGGGAAAGTAGGATTGGCCGATATTCAAGTCGCTGACTTCTCCCAAAAAGGTAGAGTCGTAGGGCCTGCTTCCTGATATCAAAAGGGTGGAAGGTTTTAATTCGCTTCGACGGTTTTAATTCGAAGGTGCCATCTATGGTTTGTCCTTCGATGTAGAAGTAGCAGCATCAGTATTTGCTTCTGATCATATCTACTTCATAGCCTGGGCTGTCACCATCGCATTTGAAAATGAAACTGAATTCCCACTCCGTCCAAATTCCTAATTCGGCCGATGGAGAACAGTAGAGCACGAAGTCAATGTTCACTAACACAATAAGTATAGGTAGAAATAAAATTTTTTACTAGATGAAAGTAAGATGTAAGTGAACGGTAATGATAGAATAACAGAGACCAGTTGCTAGTGTCAAGACAGAGGCAGCAGAACAAACTTCGGATTGTTGTGGGAAGTACATTGCTGTTATTCGTTTACCAATCGTCACTGTTGTTTTTGCAAACTGAGGGTTTCTTTGATTGATCACTAGGCTGAGTCCCGTACTAATCAACAATCATTCAGGGTATCAAACACCGCCTCAACCTTCGAGAAATAACCTAGGCTTTCGAGCGGTGGAATGCTGCCAAGCATCCTCAAGTGATTAGGAGAGTTCATTGTATTGAATGGAATTAAGTCCATTCAAATGCCATATAAAGTAAGCAAAAGCTCCACAGACTCCGAAACAGAATTCAGTGCAAAATAGAAAAAGCTCTCATGTTGCGCTTCGTGTTCGAATCCTATCCAAATTCGTTGTGTTTCCATGCGTATCTGGCCTGTGTGGTAACTCACAGGACTGGCAGGCGTTCAAGTCATCGTTTTTATACTGTCGGACGAACCTGGCACCGGTGACTCCGGTCTAGAAAGAAAGGTTTGACTGATTTAAGCAAAACCTAGGTGGGGATTTGATGGTTGTGCTTACTGCTTAGCCATCCTCTCTGCACTTCTTCTTTAAGTAGTTTCTGACTTTGAATGACTAAGCAATCTCTCAATTTATTTTTGTTGTAGGTATATGAATAGAGTTGGCAAGCAACATCACAATACACCAAAACGAGAATCACTTATGACGCTGATCTCGAGGCATTGGCGAATAACATTACAATAAATACGTTTGGTATAAAAACATTGTCTGTCAGCCATCCATCGAGAGTCCCAAAGTGTTTAGTCCTATCGTTTTTCGATAACGGTGGTTTTTTGCATTTCCCTAATTAATTCTACCTCATAAAGGATGAAAGGGGAAGTAGGCCACTGCCACTGTTACTGAATTTTCGCTCTAAGGCTATATCCACGGTCAAGCTCGAGCTAACCGAACTATCCAATACAAATGTTGTCACCATGTTTGTGTATTTGTGCCCACTTATTTCGGGTACTACTCGGTCAGCTCACGAATACCTTACGGCAGACAGAGTAATCTCGTTTGAGGTTGGACAAGAATTCTAGGCCCGTTCTGATCATCTTCATGCCCTTCCTATTTCGCCGTCCTCCTATAACTTGAATGCATTTTTTCGACTGCTTGGTGTGTTCCGCTATGGCTATTCTTCTTGTTTTTCGTATCTTCCTTGTTGGGTTACCCGTCGGAAGTATTTTACCGTTTTCTACCGTGTTTAGCGATTTCGTGGAAGTGACCAGAATTCGAGAAAGTTAGGTCATTGTTCAAGCAGTAAGCACTTTTGCATATTTTCTAGGCGTGCCGTTGCCTGGACATTTTGAGAGTTCATTTTTATCCGTGCGGTCGACAATTCTAACCCAGAAGAATGCGTACTTTGCTGGTTTTCACACTATTGTTTGCGATATACAGTATTTCTTTTGCCATACCAACGATATCCAAGTGGATTGAGTTAGCCGATTCTAGGTGAGTTCTATCAAAATCATACTCCCAGATACATAGGTATAGTCTCGAGATTTTCCTTGAATGATTTTGTTCCAGGTCACCGCGTACCAGACGCCAGTTGGGCATGATGGGTCCGATGGGCATGATGAGTGGAATGGGGTATCCCTATGGTGGCATGGGCTATCCCATGGGTATGGGTTATGGGCGTTGATCGGTCTTCGTTTACATTCGTCGTTTTATGTATTACTCTGTAACTTTCATATTGTTCTATCGCCTCTCGATAATCAGAGGTTTTGAGTCTCTCTATCCCTTTATATCATGGAGAAAGCGTTGATCTTGAAAGCCCCATGAGGCAATTACACTTGAAAAACCAAAGTAATAACTACGATAAATTGAAATGATAAGTGAGTACTTCGAATACAAAAAAACCGACCATGGCGAATCATTGCAATGTTCGCACTTCTAAGGGAGAGACGATAAATTTCTAGAGGCACTATTATCGTCATATTGTCATATTTGCACAGATATTGTGTAATCCAATCCCATTTGGATCCACTTTTGCTTATGTTAACATGAATGACACGGAGCTATCACTGACGTAAATACTGTTCGGTTCATATGTGATAGTAATAATGTACTGGATAAAAAAGCTAATGCAAAGCGCAAAGTAAGGCTCAGAAGCGGAATGTTTTTTGATCATCTCCTTACACAAACATGGTATAACCATTGACCGGAACATCTACTTTGAAACCCTTCCAAACCCATGACTCAGGAGAAAGTTGCCATTTCGAGCGCTGCGTTTTCTTCATATAACTTCGTCCAACCTCGGAAATGAAAGTACATTGGGCGAGATGGATAATGTGACATAAAACATTAAGGGTGGGTGGAAATAAATGAAAATGTTGGAGTATAATGCCACACCTATAACGGTTATGCACAGAGAGCTGGACTTCCCTTCGTGGAGGAACAGTTCGAATAAGGCGCGAAATACGAAATGTGGCGCAAGTCGAGGCAGTTGATAGGTATGAGAGGATAAGGTCTCGTCAATCGGCCAGTAGCTACAAAGTACTGTTGGCGTAACTTTCAATACATAATGCCTCACAGATATCACCTGGATAACATCACACGAGTAAACGGGAGTTCGGGAAGCTCGAAGGAGGTCGAACCACTGCATGATTGGAAAGGACAACAATCGAAAAAAAGCTGATAAGAACTAAGGAACGTTAGAGCCGCAGGATCCCACACTTCCTTCCCATTAACGGTGCAGCCTTAGCCCTTTAGAATAAAGTGTGGGATGTGAAGGGGACGAAAATGATTGGTGACAAGGGCCGATAACAAGCAATCAAGGGCTTACGAAGAGCTATAGTAGGGTAGAACCGCTGATTTGCAACTCTCTTCGTGCTGAAAGTGGGATCTTGGCATTTTGATAGCCGGTAGAGGATGTGACGTTGTCGTGGGTGCTCTGTGACGGGGACTGATAACATCTGATAAGAGCTTATAAGGAGCCTTAGAGAGCAATAGCCACTTACCAATTGAATCTTAACGGCTTTGGTATTTACGACTACGATTCAAACTTTGTCTCCTGATATGTTTCATTCTATAAGACAGGGGAATGCAGTGATACGCCCCGATCAAGGGCATTTCTTCATAACTAAATGGAAATTTTGTTCATTTTTCGCTATTAGGTAACGACTGCTACGTTTCAGACTAAAGAATAACGTTTCTTCGCTTCGATATCATTTGCTTCAAAATTCATCCAACCACCAATATTTGAGGATTTTCAATTTTTAATACATATATCATAGCGTAAAGAACTTAAAGAACTTCTATCAATAGCGACATTTGTTAACGGTGTTATTATCACTCAGCAACATTTGGGAGCACCATCCTTGAATCTGACGACATCTCATAATGATGTTTTCATGGCTCGAAAGATTTGTAATTACTTTGGGGCTAAATCCAAGACTTTGGTTGTTTGAAGTTGAATTTTCGATTGGTTGAGACTTTTATTCATAGCCGCAAGCATCGGAACATAATGAATAACTTTTGCACTACCCTGTTAGCCCTGAGGGAAGGAAACTTAGTCACAGTGGGCATTCAAGATGAGATGTATACCGCAGTAGGTGGTATCGAATGATCTCAAATCTGTGTTCAAATCTGCTCGACGATACTGGGAACAAGCTTAAGGGACCAATGCCTCCCTGTGTTATGCCACTGTACCGAACGGATCACCGATCCCAGCAAAGGCTTAGCTGTGCAATGGCGGCACAGTTGGTAGNAGAATTCGTTGTAAGAGGTTTTTAGCTCAATGTTGGGCATCTACGGAGCTCCCTCACAATCTATGAACGCTAGGAAGGATTTGAAAGCGAACTTGTTTTACCCCTAACCTGCTGAATGAGGGTGGAGCTCTATCCGAGCAAAAGAGAAACTCTAAACATTCGCTCAAACTGGGCTTCAGAGGTTTCAAGGAAAAAAGTTCTAAATGATTCAAACGCTCCTCAATATAATCAACAGCGAAAGATTCCGACCGAAAGGTGCGTCATCATATCTGTTGAAAGGCTTTCATTCTTGCAGCACAACGTGAGCATCATCTACATACATAGAAGGGAACGGGAGGTGCACTGCAAGGAAGTCGAGTCCGTGACCGGCCAGAATGATCCTCTACGTTAGCCTGGTGATAACAGCGACGATGGACCAATATTTTCGCGAGGGATACCTCGTACGTTTGTGGGGATATAGAGGTTTCAAAGTGAAATGTAGCCTCCAACTTTGTGATATGGCCCATGAGCTCCAATTTTGTGACAGAAGGGTCCGTAGCCTTCTATAATTCGAGTGTGAAAAGAATGCACACTTCCTTCTACGTGAAAAACGAGTTCTACATATATCATCACGCCTGGAATTAAGAGGAAGTGCGAGAAGGCATGAGCTTTCGAATTAATCGATCATCGACAACTCAAAACAAGCGGATCGATCTGTCTACCTGTAGAGATTAGCGGGTAACTTGGAAGGATAAATTATCATAGAATTTGTATAGGAATCTCATTGCACGACAGTTATTTTCATTGGGTGCCACTTCAAATCAACCACGAGCGCCCATAGATGACAAATCCAAAGCAAGTCGTAGTTGGATTCAAGGTTTGCGTACAGTCGTGGTATCATGTACTACCGCATCACTATGTTTACTTTATAAAAGGACTTTTTGAAAGGGTGTTTATTCCGAGAATTAGCGGATAACCATTGTGCACTCGCTTCGAAGGTGGGGACAGTGTTCCTAGAAAATGTAGACCCTATTCCTCTTAACCAGGGCTCTGACAAGGTCTTCGTTATATATCGTTAAGTGCTGCATAAGCCACATGTAATACTAGAATAACAACCTCTACATTTTCCTTCGAATATTTTGTAATGATGCAATCAATAATAGTTTGGCAAAAGTCCGTTATGAGGATCTACCGTTCATTACTTCTCATTGTCTTTCCCGGTATTTCGATCCCGGTATTTCGAATGATAATACAACATGTTTATGACTATTCACAATTATTTCCATGCGAACAATTACTTTTTGCCAAAACCAAATCCTCCACCTCCACAGCAGCAACAGCAACAGCAACAACATCCTCCTCCGAATCCTCCAAAACCACCGATTCCTCCTCCCATGTACGGGTTATAGTACTGCCTCTTCTGCCTTATTGATCTTGCACATCGGGTAGATTCTTCATAAATCCACTGTCGTTTTATTCGGATGTCTCTAAATAAAAAATAACACACCAGAGAAAACTTAGGCTTCACACCACCCTACTCCAGAACAAAATCCAAAGTTGACTGTCCTGATAGTTTGATAAGGTTGGGTTACATGTTGATCCACTTCTGAAGCAAGGCAGTCAGGATATATGTATGTCGCGAAAAATAAAAAATACTGCCAACTAACGCTGCTTACACATGCATGATGAGAGGATCTAATCCCGAATAATTTATAATGCTAAGATAACTCAAAAATTCCACCCATACGGGATAGAGAAATTCGTTCTGGTCTCTTCTGTAAGATTGTAAGCACTTGTTTGTCCAATTTTCTATAGCCTCATGTAAGGATGAAGGGTGAATTCATTAGGCGCTGATCAATTCTGTTTGAAGGATAGGCTCCTCATTGGACTACCGTTCAGAATCGTGGAATTGAATGAGTGTGTGGCCTTTTCAGTGACTTCCAGTGGCCAGCCGTCTTTTCCTTATGGGCGAGCCTGATACAAATTAACAGCCCCAGAGGGATGAGGGGCTTGGTTGGTCTAGATCGATCAGGGATTTAGGTGGCTATGCGTGTGATATAGCACTTGCAGCTACACCACTTCCACCCTATGGGCTCATATAGACCCGTAAATTGTTTTTAGGCTGCTTTCATAGTCCGCCGGCCCAGGGCGGCGCTTGCCACTTGTTCAAAACTGAATCTTGATTGATACCGCAGGCCGAGTACATAGTCTCTCGGCCAGCGCGCGCGCTCGCCGGCCGGCTGGCGTTTATGAAAGCAGCCTACCGATACCTTATCAACATCACCGAAAACTTATAAAATTTGTCCAATCATTAGCTGTGCGGGGGCAGCAAGCAGAATCTCAGGGCTCTTCAATAACATTGTAAGCCAGCTATTGACCAGGGTTCCGTCTAATACTAGGCATATCCTTGGACCATTACATATCTTCGATATCGGAGAAGATAATGTGATTTTGCTTTTAACTTGCTTCGCCTAAAATTAATTTTCAAAATAAGCGGGCTAGGCTCGACAGGCATGAGCGAAATGCTCTATAGGCATGCTAGTAACACTGATATCTTTGGAGATAGCAGAATACATACAATGAAGTTCGTAGAGGAAACTTAAGCTGCAACTTCTTCGAAATGACAGGAAAATACTTCCTCCTCCCCTTTAATTGAGGAGAGGTTTCGGAACGTCATCTTCCAGTGCATTGCAGATATATCGGTGACTGCTACACCATTGTTGCGCAGTTCGAAAGGACGAATGTTTTCAACCTATGAATGAGTCCAGTCCGAGGACACTAAACTCGCAAGAGAGATACCATACGACGGTTTGCTCCCTTATCTCAACACATCAGTCAAAGTATCCAGCGCCCTTGTTAGGTTGAAGTCGTACATTGGTAATGTATATCTCAATTCACGCTGCACCAGCTCATCCACAAGCCGGTAAACGTGCAGTCGTCAACAACATGTCAAGAACAACAAGAAGTATCTGCACGAAAAGGTTGAACCTAACCGAGTTCAGCTGCGAAGCAGCCACTCCGAATGGCAACATAGGCGAATGGTACCGTGACGCTTTGGAAAGCGTCGTACTGATACGGAGGGAGATTCGCGCTTGAAGAAGCTACCACTTTGTCTTTCTTTAATCCCAGATAAAGTCGCAGGGCATTTTCAGATATAACAATTAGCTGCAAGTTGATTTTCGGCTGGTGAATATTCCTCCTGGGTTTGACAACAGCTTTACGATAAACGGTGCTTGACAAGAGATCGTATCACAGGTCCCTTCGGGGAACACGCGATTGCGTACTCAGCTCAAATGTCGGACATGTGGATCAACTTATACCAGAGAGGCAAGAACACAACTAGCTATACGGATAGAAGAGCATCCTGCATATGTGGCCAACCACAAGGTGGCAGCGCTTGGTTGATATGAAGCTGGGGAACACAGTGGCGACAATTTTGAAGTGGGCTTGAAGCTGTTGGGCATTGTTAACCATCTCGAGTTGCGTTTGGCCTCTGAAGACAACGATTACATCGGAACGTTAGCCGTTGATTCAATAAAGAGTACCACCTAAAAAAACCATAATCTCGAGGTAAGAACAAGAGAGAAGTTGGAACTGTAGGCTTTGAGTTGTTCATCAGCCAGCACTCGCAAGTCACGGTATAGGTGAATGCACATTCATATTCTGTGGCTTTGAACAGAAGTCGAATGCGCGGGTGCATACAAAACAAATATGTGGCCAACCACAAGGTGTGCAGGCTGTGGTAATGTGAAAGTGTACTTACCAGCCATGGAGAAGGTATGAGTTTTCTTAACCACAAACTCTGAACTAACTGACCTCGCTGCGCCATTCTTAAGCAGTTCTTCTTTTGTCGTGTTCCAACTGCTTTGCCTGGCAGCTTCATGATTTGCAGCTGTTGAATCTGCGGTCTCCGATGAGTGAAGGTTTTCGCCGCTGATGAGGAGAAGAAAAAGAGTTGCGACGAAAATTACTAAGAGCTTTTTCATGACCTGAAAGTGATTTTTCAAGTCATGGTGGAGGTTGATGACAATGGCTTCAACAACTTTTCGATAGGGCTTAATCACCAGTCTACTCAGGCTTTTGTCATGAGGTAGTTTACTGGGGCTTTAGTCATGAGATAGATGTCAAGAGCTGAGGAAGCAAAACATTAGGGTTGCTCTTCTCTTGTCATCAAAAATTTGGCCAGTTATGAAATCTTCTCATGGCTGTGAAGGTCCGAAAGTAACTAAGGGCTCGGACAGGCCTCATCAAACGCTCTTGAAGAAAACACAGCATCAAACAGTGCTAGTGTTTTTAAGTTACAGACGTTAGGAGCCACTGAAAAAATTTCAGCGTTGATAAATTTTCAGCATTTTCAATTCTGAAGGAACTGCGATTTTGTTTTCTACAAGACTGGACGAATAGGGGATGACGGGGTCTCGATAACTACAGTGATAAATCCAAGTGTATTCGATTTTTGAAGGGATGGTTGCTGATTCATAAAATTCAGGACAGGGAGTAGTTTCGATTGCGATTCCTTGTATTATAGGTTGTAAGATTGCGATTGCATAGGGAAGCTCGGGCTAGGTATGCATCAGCCCATGATTTCCTGAAAATTGTGGCCTAACTCATAGCTTCTACAGTGCGCCTCCAAATGATACAGCCACCCGTAATTTCCCCAAAAACTAACAGTATACGACGTTTCTGAAAAAGTGCTAAAAAATGCGTCAAATCTGAATTGCAGTTTCCGGGTAATAGGAATAGGAAAGTTGCTTTCGGAATCAGAGAAAACTTAAACTCTCGCGAAAAAGGAGCAGGGATCGTCGGAATTGCGTAAGATTTGGGTCGATGTCACGCAGTTGATGCTAATTCCATCAAGGATCCTGAAGCTCATAAAACCAGATGTAGTACTGGACGTCGTTCGCTGCTGTCCGATAGAGACAGGCCGTATTTCGAGGGAAGCGTCGTACTCCACGAAGTTCTCTAGGGGAATCAGATCGTTTCTGAACCTCAATGTCTCATGCATGGGAGGTGATTAGAAAGTCCGGATTCATCCTCAAGCGGAAAATGCGTAGGGCGCCCCTCATGATAAAAAGACATCGCGAAGATCGGTTCGCTTTTGCCAGATGGTGCAGCCGAACCGAGTGGAATAAGATCTCTTCATGTGCTGACATTTGACCTTCTTCCTCTTGATGGTTTTCGTTCTCAGGTCGTCTTTTCCGATGAAACGAAATTCAATTATAATGGTCCAGACGGGAACCAATTTTAATGGCACGACTTGAGGGAGGAAGAACTTCATTTCTAGACGGAAATGCAGGGGAGCTGGAGTCATGGTTCGGGCCGCGAGTTCATCGAGTAGGCCTAACCTTTGTATTTTATATCAAAGAAAATGAACTAGCCCTTTTATCGGAGTGATATGCGCCGTGCACTTCTCCCTTTCTGGTGTCAGAACTGGCACCAAAATCTTATTTTCAGCAAGATAACGCCCCATCTCACGTCAGCACGTGCAAACAAGCTTGGTTCGCTCCAAACCAAACCAAAAAAGTGTGGGTTGCCGAGCTAGAATTTGGTAATAATGTGCGAATTGCAGTTCAGATATGACACATTTTTACTTGGGCACTTTTCCAGGGACATCGTATAAGTGAGTTATTGGGAAAATCAGAGGTGGCTGTATTATTTGGAGATGCACTGTATAAAAGCTACTGCCAACACCGCTATCCTTCATTTCTAACAATGTCGCAGGAGGATTGACAAGAAGGTTTTCTGCAGGTTAAGCGGATGGATGGTCAGCAGTCTCTAGGCAATCTTACTATCTTGCATGGCAAAAATGCATGGTAAAAGTGGCGACAGGCTCTGACAATAGTTTCTTGCTTACCAACAAACCCGGTAGACAGAAATTTGGTTACCCGCGTGTTCCGTTTGTTTCAAGATTCAATTTGTGGAAGGTTCTCTTACTGCTCATGATGTTTACCTTAGCTATTGACCACTATCCTAAAATTCATCCTCACAAAGTTCCCATAAAACTATTCACGAAATTCCACATAGCGGCTTCCACAATAGCTAATTAAACAGACGTTCAATGAGTTGACGTAATATTGTTAATGTCGCATAGTTGAGTTCAGGTCACACCTTCTACTCAGTTCACATTCAAGTCGACCAGGCACCTGAGAGTCCGACAAGACATTTTCTTACTCTTCGCATTGTCTTCCTTAATACTCATTGTGGAAAACCGATTGACCTAAGGCTCAAGCTGCTGGTTATAAGAAGTAAGGAACTTCTACATTGTTGGGGATACAGCAACAATGCGACCATCTGTACACCGCTCTTACGTCTTCTTCAACCTTCGTCTCAGTGGGGTTGGACATAATTTTTCTACCGATGAAATCTTCTTCGCGATTATTCTTCTTTTCTACCACTTCTAGGCCGGCGTGCGTCTGCTCACAATCTTTTTACCATATGCACGTGCTCAATCACGGAAACCACCTCACCTGACCACGATTCCTCCCCACATGGCCCACTTTCAGATTTCATATTCGTTTATTTATTGTGACCTTTTATGATTCCTGGAAGGTCTCCCGTTTTTATAAGGAGAAGACTTGAATTGTGGGAAAAGTTTTCTCCGACACTTTGAAAGCTTTCTTGAGATACTCCCGTAGTGCCGCCCTTATTTGAGTTGGCGCTCTAATTTAAAAGATTCTTTTTATGAAAATTCCTCTTAGCTCTGCCGCCGTTTGTTGAATGGGACAGTCTTTACATTAGTGTTGCCTTCGAATGTCCTCTAACTGATCCAGGAATTTCAAAGCAGAATATTTAATCTAGTCTGTGACCGTGATAGGTTTCTTCTTTCATCCTATCATTCCATGCCAGTTTGGCGATGGCCCAACTATGGTGGACACTTGGTCGTCCTTATCTAGTATGATCGCAGAAAATTTAATCATGGATAAAAACTATACATATAAAAATACCACAAATACAGAAACTTTTCCATCGATTTGGATAAACAAGAGCGCGAACGCTGCCAAGTAAACGCAATGTTCTGCACATGAAAGTCGCTTCTCATTTGTTTATTTACTGGACCTTAAATTCGTGAAAAATAGTGTGGGCGGGACCGGATGACTAATGCGAGTATAAATACAAAAGAAGCAAAAAATGGAATTCAAATAAATGGCTGTGTGCTGTTCAGTACGTAGGAGAAAGTCTAGAAAAAGCGCGATTTCGCACATTTAGGGGTGCTTTCCTCTCGAAGGGACAAGCAACAAAATTCATTTGTGACAAGAGAAAGGTGATGTGAGTCTTCAAATCTGTGTCATGGAATCTTTGCTCACAGTACAAAATTACTATTCCTGCTGTATATGAGGATATGGTTATTAATATGTTCTATGTATCTAGGTTGTATTTCACGAATTTTCTGATGAAGGAAGGCTTAAAAACTGATGATGCTATTTTTGGACCGCTGTGGATGAAATGAAATTGGCATTTTTTTCCACGTTTTTTAGTAGCACGTTTCAAGATATTCGGCAAATACAGGGAATTGAATGCGACCTTCAATACACAAGCGTTTTAGCTCCAGTGTTGGACCAATTAGGGGAACGGGGCTGTTTCTAGAACGAGAAAGTTATTAAAGTAAACTGGATGGTGACAATTTTTGGTGACAATTGACAAGGCGTGCTTACCCAGCAGAATAATCTTCCACCGCCTGCAGTGAAGGAGAAGGTACAAGGATAGAATTGCAAGAGGTTGAATGAGCAGCTTTGCTCCTCCCACCACACTCGACAAAGGTGGCTTTCTGACCTTCATTCACCTTCGAAATCACCTGGACGAAAATGCCTTACATTGGGTTGTTCGGAAAGTAATGCGACTTTCGAATTTTCAATGCCTGTTCTGGAAGCTTTCAAAAGCTTGAACGCTCTTCATTTGACATACACTACAGGTCCTTTTTGTCTTTGTTCCCTTTTTTGAGAAGAACTGAACGAGTTGCTTTTCCATTTGTGAAAGATCAGTTCGAAGATGGAGGTTACATAGAGCACTTTCGGCACATTTCACTTTTTTTTACTTCTATGGTCGTTCCCATGATACAAGTGAAGCATGAGGTGACAATGTCTCATCGCAGATCACATGTGAGAATTGGTTCACAGCTTTTCACTAGCAATTTTTCACTTTATGATGGGCTAAACGGTAGGTATGGATGGCAGACTTCTGAAGGCGTTTACCTTCATGTAACCATTATAAAAACCCACTGTGAAAACCCATGCAACCATTATAAGAACTCATTGTGAAAACCAACGCATCCATGGGAATAGTCAGCGGAAATATCGAAGAATTTGGACCAGTAGAAAAGGTGGAACTGCCCTTCAAACGCAACGAAGTTCAGCCAGTTATGAACCAAATAGTGGCTCTTGTTGAACGTCGAATATTTACGATACGTTACTCGCAAATATTTTGGAAAAACACTGCAAATATTGGGGAAAAACACCAGATGTCCAACTGTTGCCAAAACAATGTCCAAGGCTCATCTTCATGGAAGGAAGGTCGCCCTAACAACTTGACGGGATTGCAAGGGGCGTGACAAAGTTTGAAATGCTTTCAAGGAACCAGAGCATTGACTTGAACCTCTACTTACCAAAGTTTCATGAAGCAATTGAAAAACTCCCCTCCCCCAAAACTAGTGAGTAACAAAGGAGTAATGTTATCCTATGACGAGAATAGATTGCATACGTTTTGGGGACTTAAGATAAAGGATAAGGTCTTTTGGCGTTAAACAATCCCGTCTGAGGGATGCGCCCATGCATTCAACTTCCATTCAGAATCGTAGTGGCGTAATGAGTGCGTACGTGGCCTATTCAATGATTTGCGGTAGCCATCCGATTTACAAGCAGTGCTTTTATCATCCCAGACGAGCCTGGTACCAATTAACCCCCCTCGGAAGGATGGAAGGTTCGGTTGGTCTAGGCGGGTATCGTCCGGGAACTTGAATCAGCGACCGTGCGAGCGATATAATGCGCCACCTGCCACCACACCACCTCCACCCACCACAAGTTTGCACAATTCCGCCATGTCCCCACCTCCGTTTTGGGGGCTTAGCAAAAGTTATCGAAGCCTGGCTGGGAATAAATGCTCCATCCACCACATAGCCCTGATCTCAACCCTCCAAGAATTACTTGTTTTGGTCGTCGCAGAACTCTTTCAATGTGAAAACCATTAGCGAGGATGAGGATTTCGAACCTTATGTAGTCCGGTTTTTTTACCAAAATACCGGAGCGTATACGAGAGAGGAGCTGTGAAAATCCCAGAGGAGGGGCAAAAGATATTCGGACAAAATTGGATGTCTATGTTTGATTAGGGCTCGTTCAATAGCAAAAGAATCAAAAGAATTTTTTTGCGCTCAGAAATCGTAATTGTGCAGTTTCCGAACAACTAATATTAAGTGGTCGTCGCAACACGGTTTTTCGCGTGAAATTAGGACAAGTCACTTTTCAGAAAAGGCTGTGTTAGAAGTTTCTCAAGTCAATGGAAGAGCCAAAGGTCAACTGTGGGAACAGTACCCGTTCTACAATAAGCAAGTCTTGACCATCTTCGAAGGGGGCAAGTCGCTATTAGATACATATGTCAGCAAGGATGAAAGCGGTAACTAGTACATCAGCTGATCTACGGAATTCATTGTTAAGGCCAGATAGGTATTTGAAGCGTCCACTTGCACGTATTTTAGAACCTGAGTGGATGTTGAATGCTCTGAGTTGAGAGCGATAAAATGAGAGGACGATTTCAATTCAAGTCAATCCCGTTTTGGAATTAGCCCCCGCATTCCGCTTCCATTCAGAATCGAACTAGCGCTTGAATTCATATTTGACGGATACAATTAATCATGGGGACTAGTTGTTTGGCGATGGGTGTAAGTTCCGGAAATGATCCCTTAATAATATTCGGTCGATGAAAGCCCATGACGGAATCATTATCCGGACTAACCAGAGAAATGTAACTTCTACTTCTCAAGCTATACAACAGAGGTTTTTAACAATACTATGTTCAGCTGCTCTCGCCTTTTCAGGAACCGGGAAGCATGAAAGCTGGTCATCCAAGCACTACTCCATTTTATAGAGGAAAGGTCAATGTTCCAGAAGTTTACAATGAGACCCTAAAAGTTAGTTGATTTTATAGCTCATAAGTTTGAAATTGCAGTTTACGGCCCCAATGAATTTTCATTGGTAGGTGGAATTGAGCTTTAACGCCCCGAAGAAGATGATAGCAGCTAACTAAAGCATAGTCCGTATCTTGGTCGTACAGCTTAGGAAGTAAAATCTACTTTATGAGGAAAATTACCGAGATTCATTGACAGTCGAGCTTTAATGCTGCTTGAAGGGAGTAATGAGTTCAAATCTCCACATGTGTTACCAAGAGATCCTCTCCCTGGGGTCATAATGTCCGGTGACACCATGATTTATCAGCACTTCTGAGTTTGCTTTCGAATCTATATCAGGTTACGTTCTCGCTAAGGACTGCCTACTCGATGATGAAGAATTGATTCAGCGAAATGTTGTACTTCAAATGCCATGATTGAAGCACTATTGAAAGGAGCAAAAAGTTGATGATGGGAATCGTTGTTCACGAACTCGAAAGCTGAATCAAAATAGCTGTAACATGAAGATATGACATAAGCTCACAGTCGGGCTCTAGTCCGAAAATGTTCATCGTTTCCATTGAGGAACCACAACTGTCTCATATGCTGTAGGTTTAAGCTTGTTAGGCACGTACTATCACTGTATCCATTCGGCGCATTTGACTTCTAAAACCTTTGTAAAAAATGTCATATTGCTTTGGTCTCCCAGTGGTAATAGGGTTTGAACAGTAAATATTGGGCAAACTCACAATGTAAATCGTAAAACCAGTTTGAAAGTGTCGGCTCGGGAGGAAATAAAGTATACAAGAGAGTTACTGCTCAAAAGTGACGAGTGTTCAATCGAACATGCTCTTTAAATATCCGTGCCAACGAAAAAAAGAATTGTTATCGTGTAGGTAAGGGAATGATTGAATTAGAAAACAGGAATACGTTCGTTGATTCATAGTACTTCTTCGCCTAACTTCCTAGTGAAAAATTGCTTCTGATGACGTGAGAAATGTTTTAGAGTTCACTTGCGCATTCCTAGCCACACTCGCGTAAATTTCTAGGAGAACCTGACTGAAACCTACTACAGCTTCCATGAATCATTGCATAACCGGACGCGGTATCGTATGACTCCGTTTTTCGAATTAAACTTGCACACATTCTACATTTCAAAGCATTTGATACATTTCGCTGTACTATTCCATGTATTACTATGGGTGCACAATTGAAAAAAGAGAGCTTGAGGAGAGATTTTCAGACATAACGGACTTTCGTAGAATTCGCCCACGTGCTACACTTTCGTTCAGGATCGTAGTGGTCCTAGAGTCCTTACAACAGGTCGATCAACAACTTGCCGAATGTAACCAGCGTACCATTCAGTGCTTTTTTGCATCAGACCCTGACAACAATTCCCTGGCTCCGAAAGAATATAAGGCTCGGTTGACCATATCGGTATTGCGGTAGAGCTGTTGGACTGTACGTATCAGACCGACGTCACTGTGACGGCGGGAAATATGCAGTGCCAAGTGACAACCGTCAGTAGATTCACAGAAGACGTAGACGCAACCACACATCTGGTCGTATCGTATCCCGCAACGAGACCCGCCGCCAAGCGAACCTTTCTATGCTCCATGATCGGCTGATTAATCTAAGCCTGGTAGGATGAAAACGTTGATTCGTGTTTCGACCGGCTCCCGATACTCATATAGAGATCATATGCCATTTAAACGCCTTTGCGGTTCCGAGTTCAAAAAAAAA
>UZAF01019477.1:0-23701 GCA_900617895.1 Haemonchus placei | reverse complement strand
CTGAAGCGGTTGGAAACGCGTTCGTCCTGCACTCTCTGCCCAATAGCAGATAACCGTTGAAAGGTGGTCCACATGTCATCTTCTTTAGTTCCAGGGTGGGTTCTCAGTTGTGATTTACGATACCCTTTACATATCTATAGGTTATACTTGAACTAACTGAAGTTTGAGATGGTGTTTTATATGGAAGAATCTCTAATATTTTTTGGCTTCCAGGTCCTGACGAAGGCGACAACGCCGATACGTTGGTCGAATAAATAGTTGTATCATCTTGGTTGAGGCTATATAAAAACACCTTTATAACGAGACTCATATCATGCCAAGGCTCATCGAAAGTCGATCATGGTCACTTCGGATATTTCGTTCATTTTCTTGCATTTCACAAGGTAGATTACTCATTCCCTTCCTGGTTATACAGAACGTCTGGCAAAGTTTGAAAATAATGGAGGCCATGGTACCTCATTAGGCAATCACATGGTTCCTTGGGTCTATAATTAGCAAAAAAGGATGTTTTGCATAGAAGTGCTACACTGGACCGAGCAGTTCCGGACTAGAAATTTCGGTCTGGTTGCAATGAAAAACAGGTTGTTCGGGATAGAAGAATAAGAGTAGCAGAATGAATAAGCTACGATGTAATAGGTGGCACCAGCATCAACTTTAGAACCCTTATATGCGACCTTGCAGTCATCAGAAGGTTACTAGGAGGTGTTTCGTGCCGGATTCGCACACAAAGAAACATTTTAGATGGTTCGTTATTGAAGCTGTGAGGGTTATATGTTTTGTTAGCTTACGTGTTGCATTCACCTTCAACCAAATTGTACGAATTTGTATACGTGTGAAGTGTATGTAATTGGATTATTTTATTACTAGTTCAGTATAAATTCGGTAGAAATAAACTTAGCTATTACCTTTGAACAGCTTCGCTCTTTTCATGAATAGCTATCTCTTGCTCTCCTCAATCTCATAACTCTGGTCACGCTTTTGCTTATTTTCAATTCAGTAGAGTATTAAATGCAATTAACTCCATGTGTTGCTCAACACATATGCCTAAAACATTCGGAAAGAACAAAATCCATTCCAAAACAAAAATTTCTCACCAACTTCATAGAAATTGAATGGCAAGGGTAAAAAGGTAAACTTCACGCGGTGTCACTCCACTTCTAACCGGGGTCAGAAAAGTATCTCGAACAGGCATTGGAAAATAGACCATTTTGACTTAATCACCTCATAATATAGACCGCAGCTTTTATTTGCTTACAATCTATTTACTATTTTTAGCATCTCTGGACCCAAACCTCTTCACGCAGTGGGCTTTGTTGCAGAGATTTCAGAGAAGATATTACAGGAACAGATTCATTCCGTTACTCTTATGGAAGTTGCTTGAGCCCTTTATTTTGTCCAGTGACTTTTTGAAAAACTAACCACTTCAGCTGGTAATACTTAGGCCTAAATGAACTTTGGAGAAACAACGCAAAATACAGCGCTGTGCTCACTGGTGTAGATCACTCCATGCAAGTGCATTTCAAGTTCTCGAACATTCGTTCAAGGATTCCCAGCGAACTGGATTGAAGACCGGGTGATTCATCGTCAACATATTTCTTCTCACGTCTAAATGAGGTATCCATTAGCTGTCAAAGGAGATGTGCGACAATTATCGATGCGTTTGAATCATATCGGACTCCGAGCGTGGTTGCGAGGGAACAGGAGCCGTGTCATCTTCTCTCCATGCCTATGCTGGTACCAAATTATCTACTAATGGAAAAAAAGTGAGTTAATCTACTGAGTTGCTTGAGCGGGAACCTGATCATCAGTTAACTCTTAAGAGCACCGAGGGAAGCAATCATTCGATGCCGCTCATATTGAACGTCCTCTACAGTCGTTTTCGTCACATAATTCAGATATTTGTTGTTCTCGCTCTTGTTCAACATCTACAATCCGATATTAGAGAAAACCTATGAAAGCGCGTAGATTGAGGCAAACGGAAATCAGCAGAACAACATTTATTGCACGTTCACAAGCTACAAAATACTACCAAACGAATAGTAGCAATGACGTGTTTTGCGAGTGATGATGAGGAGGTTGGGGGGAGCGTATCAAATTCATTGAACTGCAATGAAGCCGCCAGAAGCTGTGAGTGTGTAGGCGAAAACACCTCATCAGACGAAACAAGCTTAATCACAGAAATATTCCGTATCGATTACAGTGCATTGAATTTTGAAACCAGTATCAGAAGCGGGGACTCGGTTAGTTGGGTATCACCGCATTAGGGCGTCTCGAAGAAAAAATTATATGATAGAAGTTCTCCAGGTTCAAAAATTTTTTTAGCGCTTCCTGAGCACGTTACGAACAAAGTAAGTAGAAGCACGAAAGTAGTAGGTAAGCGTGCAGTAAGTAGTAGGTATACGCGCTCGACTGATAAAGAAGCAGAAAAAATAAAAGAGGCTGTGGGAGACAAAAGGAAGATAGACGAATTTAAAAAAAAGAACTGCAGTATATTAGGAGAGATGGGCCGTTATCGTTTCTCATTTATCAGGTCTTTCGCAACGAATACGAGTTCTACCAAAAGTATTCATGGCACTAATATCGTTGCTAGCGGAAGATATACAGTGGGATTTCTGCAAGCACATACGATAGGAAAGAGACTGTTCAGCAAGTGGAAACAGCATGAGGAAGCGAGAAACTACTCAAGTACAGACGGACATGAGAAGGAGTTATCGCGTTTCTACCCTTCACTGAATATTTTATTTTTCGACCTATCCAAACGTTATCACATTTCCAGTTTCCTGTTACACTCGTGTCCAAAGCAGCAACAGAAATTTACGCTGCCGTACCCGGTTCCTTGAGTACATCTGCTTTTTTGGCATTGCTCTAGTGAGACCTGGAAAGATGCGCAGCTTTATCCATTTGAATTGAATAAAAAAATTACAGTGAAGTTATTTCTCTTGATTAATTCTGCCCGGCAGCAGCAAATTCTGAGTCGCGCGTATGCTTTTCGAGCATCATGCATATGCATTGCACTAGGAGCATCGTAGGAGTATTCGTTTTTACAACCCACTCATGGATGATATCCATCCAGATTATAATAAATTATACAAGTTTGGATGATATCCATTAATAAACTATCCATCAAAATTTTTACTCAGCACACAACATCCCCCGTGACGAGATTTTGAAACTTTCCTATTGATTCACTTTAGAACTTGAAAATCCTTACGTCAAATATTGAGCTGGCATTCTAATAGAATCTGACCGTTGTAAGGATAATTTCTATTTTGAAAGCTCTGAAGCCCTGAATTTTCACTGTATGATATTACACCGGCTCAGGAAAATTGCGAAAGCGAACTTTTCTCTTTTACCCATAGTGGAACAATCGTGAGCGTGAAAGATTAGGAACGTTTGGAACGCATTCTGGGACATCCGTTTGATCCAGAACCATTTGTTACAAAGTAGTGTAAGATGCTCGGTATTGCATATATATGTTCGGTACAAAGGGTATGTAACGTGCTTAGGCTTGCTGAATGTTTTTATGATCATAACACTTTCGTGAATTCGTCTCAAAATAGTAACGCAATCGGGGAATGTTTATCAGTAAAAAATCTTGTAGGAATAGCCCCTTTTCCAACTCGCCAATTTTTCTTCTTTTGCCTACGTCACTACTTCAGCTATATTGACTCAATTGGAATTCATGTTCAAGGTTTCAAAGCCACAATAGAGCATGGCTGTATACAATAACTGTGGAAAATTCTGTGTAAGGTTATTGTATTTCTTCTAGAATTATTCTTTTTTTATTTGAGAATATTTTTTTACCTATTCTTTCATATCCGGCAACATTTTCGTTATGACTTTCTTTTTTTGCTCAGTGATTGAATCATCTATTCCTTCCTCGAATCTCTTTCTATCTTGTCATTTATAGTCCCATCAAGATCTGTTTTCAAAGAAATGACCACCAACTCGTGAGCTTTCGAAATTTCTTTAAACACTCGAATTGCCCTTCTCATATTGAGCTTAGCAATCGTTCAGTTACGTTAATATAACGGTGTTCCACCTGTTAGGCTGCAACATTTGCAACGTTATCATTACTCGTTTTGCTTTCCTTATTCTGAAGAAGTTTTACGTCACTGCTAGTTTTCCGGTACTTCGTTCATTAGTGCAAAGTCATGCTTTCATGCTATATACTTCATGCAAGATTCATTTAGCTGATTTCTACGAGTCTAGACAGTCGAGTGACGAAAATGATTCACAAGAGACAACGCGTGATTCCGTTGCCGTTCCTTTCTCATTATGGATGATGACGTCGGTTAGACGTCGGTGGGCGTAATATGGAGGAATGGATAGGGAAGGTTATCTAATTGGCGTCGATCGTTTTCTCGGGTGAGTCCATATACTCATCACACTTTTAGCATAATGATGAGAGGCACAGATGACCTGAAGAGATTCATTGGGCAGAACATGCGGTGAATCTCTCTAGAACGCGGTATATGCGCCTCAGTCCGATTTTTCTAAATAAATATAATGCCATAGCACAATTCATCTTACAGGCTCAAATCTCCTATCTGCTTCGACATCGACGGGTCATGCTTAGGAGTATATAAGAAGGGCCTAAGCAACTCGGGATGAATTGGGTCGTACGCCTCTTATTTGAGTATTTTCAAGCTAGAACTTTTCACGTTCCACAAGTACACGTTATGAAACGTGGACTGAATTCCGTTTTTTTCAAAAAATATTTCCAAAACCTGCTTCTGTGACATTCTAGTGAGCTCGAGAGGAACCTACGGTCGCGTCAAAGTCATTGGAGAAAAAACGAATATCGCGCAATCTGAAAGAGGGAATATCTCACGCACTTAAAGCGCTGGAGCTCAAGGAGTGACGCTTCCAATTTCCACTGATATCAATGATGAACAGGCAAAAGTACCTCGGAAGACTGGTTTTCAATGTGCTGCCCATCCAAGGCGACTTGCCTTGTTCCTTTGAGCACAGCCGTTAAAGGCTTCCGAGCTCAATTAATACGATATGCGTATACACTAGGTCGATCTAGCTCGATGAAAAAAGTTCACTTCATGTTTAAGGGAAGAAAGTTTAATCGGATTCTTGAGAAGAAATGGTACTAGAGACCCCGTCTCGTCTACTAATCATGAAAACACTATGCACTGTCACGTTTTTGACGTCTTGTGTTCCATTGCAACCATAAGCTTTGCCCTCAACAAAAGCAACGTGTAGACGAGATAGCTGCTCCGTCAAAAGAAAGATAGCTTTTCGTATCATAATACTAGCACAACAACTTCTACATCATTCAATACGCAGAGTGAAACGTTACAAGTGCAGTTTTTTTGGTGACAAAAAAATTGACAGGAATTCTAGCCAAACCAAGTAGCAACGGCTAAATGCACCATGACAAGATTAGTCCGGGTACAGAGGGTATCTCCTTGTTGCTATCGTGTTTTCCTTATGCTGTTGCTATGCCTAAGATGAGCAAAAAAAGTAACGACAGCTTTAGAGCTTGAAACAATCCTTTCTTCGCGCTAACTCTGGAAAATTACGTCTAATTAGATTGGTTACCGAGCATATTCAATTCCTACGGAAGGATTCGCATTAATGAGAGTGATATAAACCTTAGAGTAGGGACTGAAAAGTAGACAAAGCTGTTGAAACGTCCTTGAAACTGAAAGAAACTGAAGGAAGATTCAGGGATGGGGGTTTGATTGGCATGGGCGGACGGGTGTCGGACCCGAAACTATTTATGAGGTAACAGCGCCTCCCGGTATCTAATCTCCGCTTATGGACTGCCATACTACCCATAATATTGTGGGTTGTAGTTGACCACTTGTGAGCTTGATGTGTGCTATATAACCCCGGTTCATGGTTTCAGGGTACATACCCTTGAACGACAGCAATTCGGACCTTACCCAAGTCCAACGATGCAGCCAACCGAAATTCATGAATGTTCTGGTTGTTTGAATATGGGAACGTTATTCTGTTTCCAATTGTAATTCTAATCATGAGCAAACGGGCATCGTAACATTGACGCTGATCCCTTGAGGAATGAGCAGCTAGTGTACAGTTCAATGGCTCCTCCAGATCTACCAAAAGTCCAAGGGCCTCCGCAGTCTTCGTTCCCCTTCCATGATTTGGGAATGCTCTATCCGCTTCATTATCGGCAGTAAGTGGCAGCGGATTCAGTCAGATTAAATGTTGAGAGACAACCGTGATAATGACATCAGCTGATAGTCCATGCTGAAAAGGTGGTGATGGGTTGAGCAGATTTAAATCCTTGACTTTTCATTTTCTTCCCTGTCTTTAGACCCTCTTGTTCTATCTCTCTTCCCATACAAACTGTCTACGTTTGCTATCGAATGCACATAGCGCATTTTCAAAAGCCTAGCTCAATTTAAATTCTGTAGTTGTGCCAGTTTCACAGCTCAAATTCAGATTCTTATAGGGATTGAAACATCGTTTGAGGACATACCTCTTGATGGACCCAACAGTCTTGCGCGATGATTCCGCCCTCAGAATTCCATAAAGCGAAACAAGCGAATCCCATGTCAAAGGCAGAATCTGACGAGGGCATCGAGCACTTCCGTACTCCGACCACTCCATCGATGTTGTAGGTACAGTTCACGTAAGCCTGTCCATGTTGATCGATGCTGACAAAGTTGGACTTCATTCTAAAAGACTGAGGCTGTAGGGTATAGAATTTTAGCTGCCTTGATGAGGAGCTTCATCTGGAGAGACACATATGAGGAGGTTATGTCACCCAGAATACACAAGAGAACACTAACAGTTCCGTCCGTTTTGTGACATATCTTGCACCGCTAGGACCGTTATGTCTCCGCAGATGTCCTTCATCTTTTCTCAGCATGAAATATCTGGATTCGACTACCACGACAATGCATGTCAGTAATAGAGCTCGCATATTCCAGGAATCCATGTAGGTTCTAGAATAAACATGTTAAATTGGAACTGGATGATTCTGAATGGTTTGTGGGCTTCGAGTGAAAATTTAGCACGTCATATGAGTAACTAAGGCTATTTGTTACCGTCTACAGGTTTGATACTGCGCCTACTGCGGAACAAATTAACTATTAACGAAGATGAGATAATGAGAAAAAAAAGTCTGCAAACAGAATACTGGGCTCAAAATATTCGGAAACAATTGCTGGCTCCGTAAGGAGTGGAAGGAAGAGCTGCTAAAAGCTTCACATCGATAAAATTGCTTTACTCATTTTCCCCCACTTCCTCACTGAGGTTACCACTTAGAAAGACAGCTTCACCAATTTTGTTACTCCCTGTTGATATCAAGGAGACATGCCGAAAGATAGGTGAGAACTATTTGACTGGACGCTGCTGAAGTCCGAGACAGTTGCAGCCCTCAGCTCTGAAAAGTTAGCCTAAAAGGCTATACGACCAGTAAAGAATAATTTTGTGGACGTAGATTGGATGTAGAGAATAAGGTAACTAAGTGAACCTCGGCAGACGACCAAACCTTTTCAAATTATTTCTACGAGCAGAACTGAAATCCCTGAAAAAGCGATTCCCAAACTTTCCATACAAAAATGCCCGGGTAAGCAGAGCGATTTCTCAAAAGACTTATTATATCTGTGCAAACACTGCCAATTAGCCGTAACCCTCCATTTTGTTTCACCGCTGTATGATCTTTACATGAAGCAAGGTTTATTCTATCGTGCGGATAGTACTCTTTTCCGATCATAGTTTGGTGTAGATGTAGATGTGAAGTAGACGGTATGTGACTTATAAGCGAGGAGTAATTTCATGACTTTAGTGAACAAAAACCAGAAAGCATCGAACACTGGGCATTACGACGTTTCACTTTTGGTATTTCACCAGGCCAGACACTGGTCAACTGATTGCTCTGTGCATCTTCTTCCAATAGCTAAATTCAGTCATAGATCGATTTTGCAAACTGTAAGCTGTGTAGAGCCTGTTGCCACCATGCAGTGAAATCGTGTTCACTACGGACCTGAGTACAACAAAATGACCAAGAGACGAAAATGAGCATCGGGATGCAGAGCAGCGGAGAGGACAACCAGAGGAGTGGAAGTGGTCCGGGCTGCGTGCTTGTATAGACACACCTCTTTCACTGACTAACCAATTGCTGTCTGTCAAGCTTTGGTGAGCTCCGCCTACTTCCAGTTCACACTCGCCATGAGCAGACCCCCACAGATTATACGCTCAAGAAGTTGTATGCGACCATCCGTGGCAAACAGCAACGATACCGCAAAGAACGACACAGACTATATTTACATCACTGATAACTTATCTTTCCAGTATCTATTTCATTGACAAATTACGGTCGGTAAAGAAGCAAAAAGACTACTGAAACAGAATGTGTTTAAGTTCACTCATTCAGAGACCACAGTGACGTCAGACCAGGGCCGGTTATCAGGGTCAAGGTTAGTCATTATTTTACTGGGTTTTCGAATAAGATCACTGCTCATGTGCGCAACGTCCATGGGCAATCTAACTAACTCTATTCTTCATTACTGCACTGAAATTGTAAAGTTCGCTGGTTTCAGAACCATCACGATCATCATAAACGGCCCTCAAAAGTTTCTTTAAAACCTTACATGCACACTTCTACGAATTCATTCTGGTCACTGTACTTCTTACCATAACAACGTGAACTAGTGAACTTTCAAATTTACGATGAAGCAATAATAATAATATAAAGTAAGGATAAAGTCTTTTTGGCGTTAATCAGTCCTGTCTGAGAGATGCGCCCCCCGCACTCGACTTCCATTCAGAATCGTTGTGGCGAAATGAAAGCGTATGTGGCCTTTACTATTACTTGCGGTGGCCAGCCGATGTCAAGTCAGTGCCTTTATCCTCCCAGACAAGTCTGGTACCAGTTAACCGACCTCGGAGGCTTTGTCGGCCTAGGCGGGCATCGATCCGGGATCCGGGAAAGCAATAACAATAATAATAATAATAATAATAATAATAATAATAGCGAAGAAGCGAAGTAGCTCCGCCTACAGTGGGGGTGTGAGTTGAAATGAAAGCTACTTCAAGTGGGTTGGTGGCGGCGAGCACCCGTCGTCCGAGGCCGGGCCGAGTGGTTGTCGCCCGGGACCGCCCGGGACCACCAGCAAATATATATAACTTCGTTGAGAAAAGTTCTAGAAAGTTGGAGAAAAGTGGTAACATGATCGGAAGTGGGCGGGATTTGCGCTAAAGTGGGCGGCTCTAAAATAAGTGGGCGGTTCTTAAATCAAGAATTGATAGCTCTGTTCAGAAACGTTTTAGAACGCGGGAAAAAGGTGTCTGGAAGTAGTAGCAGGGATGTGGTCGGAATTCTGAAGTAGGCGGGGTTTGCAGTGAGGGGGGCGGGGCTGGGATCAAAAATCCTAACTATGTTCAGATACCGTTAGTTTTTGCTTCCGCCTCGAGGTTTGTAGGTGGAAATATTTATTCTGGCCGACGTTTCGACGGACTCGTTGTTCTCTAAGGCCTGAAAGTGGTTCAAAGCTTGTTGATTGTACACTACCTCATCAAGCGCCTCTTACGCTCTAGCGTTTCTGACGTACTATCAGGAATGCACGAGAAATGTCCAAAATTCGAAAGATATGCTCACCTCACTTCCACCGCAAAGTGTAGCCACGCTACACGGTCAGTACATTAGTAGCGAATGATCTGTTCTTATGCAATAACATTATTGCGGATTATGGAACAAACTCGCAGTGTTGCATAAATGGCAAGAGATCATTTGTGATAGTGACACACTCCTTTCGGCTGTTCATATCTGGATTTCTAGCCAAAATTCAAAAATTAACTTGCTCCTCGGTTCAAGTTGCGCAATAGAGTCATTTGACGTCTCCTCGCCTTACACCAACGTCCAAAATGAACAAGCCCTACAAGCGCTATCTGAAATGTTGGATAGGCACGGTAGGAGTATTGAGACTTTTGGGCTCGGTAAAGCGCGTATTATGACTCTCATAAAGGAATGTCTTGGTTGTAACATCTTCAAGTGGTCAGTTTCCTATTATTCTCAAATCAGAGGTTCGGCCATGGGTCAACGATTAGCTCCCGTACTGGCGATCTGCTTCATGACAGAATTGAAGAACCAGTACTGGCACGCTTACCATTGATGTATTGTAGGTATATAGATGACTGCTTCATTAAAACTTCAACACAGTCCGAAATGGATGAGTGTTTCCGAATAATGAATGAGCAGTCNATCTCTGACAAGGTATCTGCTGCAATACAACGGTGTATTGTTCGAGCGCAGTTGAGCGATGATGTTATTCTAGTTAACATTCCGCCTGATAACATCAAACGCCAACTTGTGAGGAACATACTCTACGACAAGCAGTGCCTGACAGAGGGTTGCGTTACATGTCCAAACGGGAAAGATGGAGATTGCGCTTCTGTAGGCGTAATTTATCAGATTCAATGTGAGGCATGTAATTCAAGCTACATAGGGGAAACCGGAAGAGTTTTACCAGTACGAATTGAAGAGCATCTTGCTGGTAAACGGCGCAGTAATGTGTTAACTCCGTTAGGGAAACACAAAGTGGAGCAGCATGGTGGAAATGACTTTAACATCAAAAGTACGATAATGGCTCACGAGACGTAAATATCGTCGAGAAAAGCGTTGGAAGCGTTCTGGATTTCAGCTAGAAATCCAGATATGAACAGCCGAAAGGAGTGTGTGTGACTATCACAAATGATCTCTTGCCATTTATGCAACACTGCGAGTTTGTTCCATAATCCGCGAACGTGCTGATCCGCAATAATGTTACTGCATAAAGACAGCGGACTAAGATCATTCGCTACTAATGTACTGACCGTGTAGCGTGGCTACACTTTGCAGTGGAAGTGAGGTGGGCTTATCTTTCGGATTTTGGACATTTCTCGTGCATTCCTGATAGTACGTCAGAAACGCTAGAGCGGAAGAGGCGCTTGGTGGGGTAATGTACAATCAACAAGCTTTGAACCACTTTCAGGCCTTTGAAAACGACGAGTCCGTCGAAACATCGGCCAGAATAAGTATTACCACCTACAAACCTCGAGGCAGAAGCAAAAACTAACGATTTCAAGAACAACAGACATGCCGAGGTTCAAAGATGAGAGGACTTGGAATATGTTCAGATACGTTCTAAAACGCGGCAAAAAGGTGAATAAAGGTAACGGAGTGAGTGTGAGCAATTCTCTGAAATTGGCAGGGTTCGCACTAAGGTAGGCGGGATTGAATACAAAAATTCATAACTGTGTCTAGAAGCGTTCTATAACAAGGGAAAAGTGGTAATAGGCTATAGAAGGAGTGTGGTCAAATTTTTGAAGTGGGCTGGGCTCGCAACAAGAAGGGCGAAGTGAAGGTCAAAAAGTCACACATTTTCTTCAACAGTCCAATGCATGTGGACTCACCATCGTCTTTACCTATAAAGTCATCCACCTACTATATATAAAGAAGTCGTTTCTGTCTCCCAAAAATCGGTACGGTACTATCTGAAGAAGTTGGGTCAACTTTGGGATGGCTGGAGCAAGACCAACAGAGCGTATATGAGCTCAAGGGAACATCGCTCACAAGGGCTGGAACATTCACCGTAACGAGAGGTCCGATGAGAGGAACTTCAATATATAGCTCCATAAAGCCAACACACCGAGAAAAAATGGGCAAAGCTTAGGAATAGGTCAAGAAATCGGACGAAGGAGACTCATCCGCCGTGAGCGGAGAAATCTCGCATTTTTTGTAAAAACTCACGGCCCATCACTTCCTATGGTTTTAGTTATCGAAAGGGAGCCCAGACTGAGAAATCATCGCTGTTTGACGCGTTATTTGTCATGACACACGCGTTAGTGTGCGGAGCCCAACCGGTATAATATAACAGCTCTATGAAAGTTTTCTTATGGGTGAGTTGTTGATATACTCGTTTGATGCACTTTTGGCTGAATTCGACTGAGAGTATGCTCAACTTTATTATGTACTCTAGTCCCAGTGCTCTAGATCTAGTCGTGTACTCTAGGATAATTAAAATCTACCTACGCTACTCAGTCGAAAACCGAAGTCGTAGAGCTCTGGCTAAGTATAAACATCTGCTGGTCATTTTTGCTGTACTTACCACACATCTGAGTTTTCTAGAGGTTGTATAAGAATTTGATGATCCGGACTCACTCAATGCCCTTCGAGTGTTAGCGACGTTTAAGTCAGATTTTTTACTTATATACAGACCTTTCACTTGTGATGCAAAAATTAGATAAGCAAGAATTCTAAGAGATCGGAGGGGATGTCGGCACTTACGAATATTCCATCATGAAGAGGCATTCCGATCCTCTATATGTCTATGAAGGCTGTAGGTCACTGAGCTGTATGAGGATTAATCTGAAGTTGACTGGACAACATCCTATCAGGAAATTTTCATGTCAGGTGTTGAACAAATTCCACTCATGAAATCAATGGATGTGACGTCAAGGTAGAGTGACGAGACGGTTCACATCAACTTAGGCAAATTACGAAACAATTTCGAATAAATTACCGTACAAATGACGCCGTTTCCTATTATCTCTGACACGATGGAGCGGAACGTTTCAAGCAGTTATAACCTGATGTCCGCTTCCGACATTTGATGAGATCTTTTTCTGCAGTTAAATGATAAGATCTGATACATACCCCGCTTACTGTGCCCACATTACAGTATAGTGGTTTCCTAGACCATTCAAGACACAATGGCGGCTGGTCCTCAAGCTCAAGTAATCCGGAAGTTCCGTTCAAAAAAAAAAAACGTTTTCTTGACTTAGCTTGACGCCACACACCAATGTAGATCACGCTGACAAACAAATTTACATTTGCGCTAGATTTGCTATTCAATATAAAAATATAATTGACGTCTAGTTAATCCTTTGGACAGCGTCGGATGTTAAATTTCCCTTTACAGTCGCAGAGTCCGACCATGTGACCAATGAGATTTGAGGATCCTGATCAAACAGTTCTCTGACAATTTCTTTTTAAATTAACAGTTTTATTCTATGCTAACTGACCTGTTAATTTAGCTACTAATCTGGCTATCACAGGGCTAGAGGCTACTTGATTGGCATCTGCAGTAATCAGGTCTACAAAGTATTGGAGAGACAAGTAGGTCATTTCCTCTTATTTCTCCTATTTGTTCCTAATACGATGGTAAACAACTTTGTTCCTAATACGATGGTAAACAACTGGTGCATCTAAAATTCCGTTATTTTGTACTTTGGCTAATTTCATGTGATTTACTAATAGATTTTATCAATTGTTAACGAAGGCTCCGCATTACTTTATAAAATAAGACATGTTTTTAGAAGAACAATGCAGCACAGCGAGAGTTTCGTTGCTTTGCTTTGCCTGATTTTTTTTCAAACCAAAGAGGATTTTGGTGTCTGATTTCTGTATTTCTTTAGCCCTGGGATAGATGTGACCCTGTCGACTTGCAGTTCGTCGACAGATTTGAGAAAATGCATCAAAAAGGGAACCGTGCAGAATTAATCTGCCACGTTCAAGTCTGTGAACACGAAGTGTATACACGAAGTTCCAATATGATGCTTAAAAAGGGCTTCCAACAGTATATGTGGTCATTGAGGAGCGTTCAAGGGAGCGCTTACGCAGAATGGAAATGAAAAAAGCTCTTGTAAATGGATAACCAAGAAACAGCCGTTTTGGTATCGACGAATTAATCTGTATCGAAACGGTATTATGTCTGTTAAGAACTAGGTGAAATCTGGATTGAATGTGCCGGTAACAATGCGAAGAATTCCGCGTAGGTGAGCTGCATAGGAGAAAACATTCAAAGAAGACTATTTTGAATTGAAAGTGTTATACTTTGTATGATTGCTTATAACACTTTAGATTCTTTACCGAGTCCGTGAACCAGGTAGCTATAGTAGTTTTGCTGTGTTCAGCTGAACACGTGCGCTCCCGAGGACGATAACATGCTTCAGTGATTGAAAAATATGTACGACTTCGATGCAGGATAACCTTGCAAGGTGCAATTAGCAACAAGTGCTCGGATTGAGCACCACCTTTTCACATTTTCACTTTCCAGGTGGATCACAGCGTGACGCCAATCTCTGTTTTCTGTAATGATGTTGCAATCGAGTGTGGTGATGGGATCGTCTTCCAGCAGCTCTTTGGAATTATCAGATTTGCGGAATTATGCTTGCTCAGAAGAAAAGACGAATGTTTTACTTATTCATTTATTTATTTATTCAGGTACACCTCAGCAGTGTGCCCTCAATAACACGGAAAAAAGGAAGTCTCATTCAGCCAAGGAAAACGAGAAATGCATAACAATAAAACAAGGTAAGATGCTTAGATCTAGAGTAGCCATGAGGTAAGCAAAGGGATTATCATGTCGATACATCAATGGAAAAAGAGAGGACCTAGGGCATTCCAATGTGCGAACGGTAAAGTTGCTATCTCCTGCCAAGCAGATGAGGGGTGCCCCCGCAAGGTCCTGGTCCTTGGTCCGAAACGCAAGGCGACTGAAGAACAGAGGCTCGCTGACAAATCAATCCGTTACGAACGAACTCGTACGGAACCCCGGGAGAGCAGACAAGGGGCCTCAAACGAGGGGGTTCATCAAACCGAAGGATCCTGACACAACTGAAACCCACAGCCATAGCTCCTAGCATGAAGTCTGATAAAGCAAAACGTCTTCTCCGCATCGTTACCCACCTGCTTCGAGAAATGGAAGGAGATGAAATGCAAAAAGGTTACTGGGATAAGGGACTAGCCAGCAGATAATCTCTCGAGCAAGTATGGAACTTAGAATAGTTCGCACATATAATAAAAGTAACACAAGGTAGGTATAGAAGTCCTGGAAGGCTGTGAATAGAAAGGAGGAGTTTTTGCATAGAATACAGAAAGTTGTAAAACTCTCGAAAATTATGAAATTCATTCAAGGTCATCAATGCTATGGAATGCCTGTCGAAAGTACGAATTACAGTAGTATCTGTAAAGATAGCAGCAAAAGGTACTTTAAAGTAGAAACTTCGAGTAGGCTACGACAGAAAGCTTTACAAGGCAATATCTGTGGCGGGAGAAGGTACATCAACTGAAAACATAGAGCAGGCTCATATATTCAGCCCTACAAAATTAAAGTCAATCATCATGAAGGCATGATGGAGCACTGGACTTGTAACTCTAGCGGCAGAGGGTACTTTGAACTGAAACTTGGGGTAGACTCAAATGGCAAGTCACAAAACTGAAATTACCCACCACATAGGAAGTGTGGAGTATTTTTTGAGGTGGAAGAATATTTTTTGAGTAGAAGGAGCAAACAGTTGCTGCACCTACTGGCGGAACTAAAGTCACAGAAGGTACATTGAGCTGAAAACCTGAAATAGAGTTGTATTTAAGACCTACGGGACTGAACTCATCCACCACGAAGGTGGAATGAAGGATTTTTTGATCGGCGAAACTGTAGCGGCAAAAAGTGCTCTAGACTGAAAAGTTCAATAAGAATGGTATAGTCAGCCCTATGAAACTGAAGTAACCCACCATATTTGCGATACAGAGTATGTTACGCGGTGGCGGAATACGAGTAGCGGCAGAGGGAAGTTCACACTGGAAAGTCAGGGTGAGCTTTTGTAGTAGGACTCACGAAGTAGCAAATGTGCTCACCATAGTGGTGGCATGAAGTATTTATTGAGTTATCGGAACTAACAATAAAGGCGAAAGAAACTTTGTGCTGTGAACAGAATGTGAACTTTTATAGTTTGCCCAACAAACTGATAATATCCTTTATGGAGGTGGCATTAAAAGGCGGAAGTGTAGCGCCAGGAGGAACATTGAATTGTAAATTTGGAGTAGACTTATATGGTAAGCCTTACAAAACTTAAGTCACCAACCATTAAAGAAGGATGGAAGATTTTTCCAGCACCGGCGGAAGGTACTTTTTCTGAAAATTTTGAGCAGGACTCAATAATAAGCCTCACGAAATCTGAACATCCTCACCACAGAGATGGTATCCAGGATTTTTCGGGCTGATATGTGGTTCACTTCCATAAATTGGAATCAAAGGAATTGAACAAAGTGAAAGTAGAAAATCTGGATTGAAAGTTCCAGGCAGTACTGAGTAGTTGAGACTAAAAGTGACGAAGTCGCTCACCACGGATGTTAGGAGCTTTGTACAGGAGACTTCAATTAGTTGAAAGAGAAGCTCCATAACGGAGCGCTTTCTGCGGCTGGTAGCAGTGTAGTTCCTTCTTTTGAAGATGACTATAACTTTGCTGCTAGTTTTATCTGCTAGGTTGGAAACGAAAAGCATAAGTGCACACAAACCCAAATATAAGACTTTTGTCGTCATCGCACCACTGTCGTCTGATGTAATAAGAAGAAACGTTGCAGATAATCATGTTCAGGCTGAATGCAATAATTTGGAGTGGTGGAGTCTTCAAGTGCTTGGTAGTGGTTCGGATCGAATTTATCTTCTGCAAAACATTTTCATAGACAATGTTCTTGATTTTAACTCTTGATAAGAGGGCTTGAGGGCTTTCATTCCGAGCTCTCGATAACGCAACCTACAGTTGTATGTCAGACAATACATCGCCGTGTAGATAAATTCTAGTTCTTGAGATGGGATGACAATGAACCTTACTGATGGTTAGCAAAGGCTAGGCGAACTGGAAATCGCCACCTTCGAAGTCGAAACGGGAGTGCTTTATCGGTATAGAGGTCTGTGCAAAGGAAGAGACCAAATTCGCTTTTCCTCATTCCAGTAGCGAATCTGCAACCAAGCACGTATTGTCCACGATTCACTATAAGTCTTGTTCCGCTGCGAAAGCCCTTAAATACGTCTAGATTACGAAGCAGCATGATGCATCCTTTCTTCAGTTTGAGCTTGTCCGGAGGCATCTCTCATCTTTGCAACTTGTTCAGGTGCTTCACTTGGCGATTGAGCACGTCTTCTGGATCTTCATTTTCCTCCTCGTCAATGCTGTTGCATATTCTCAGTTCCGGTTCCAGGTTACAGGCATTTGCTCCAGCGCAAGATTATACATATACGCTACATGAGTGTTTTTTGGAAGCAAGTATTGTCTTTTCCGCTAACTCCGCTATGTTGTCTACTGCAATGCTTTCATCTGGAAGCTCACGGGTAAGGTCTCCTTGGCTATAAAGGATAGAAGGTAGCTCTATAAAACCATCCTTACTTCTGGATATCTTCCTTCTCCTATCTGTAACAGTATCCTTGCTCATTCGCCACTATCTACTGCAGCTCTATGTATTAAAGGAAAGATGTGAATAGGTGATGAAGTTCTGCAGCAAATGAGACTCCTTTGCCGCAGGCCTGTTGCCCTCTCTCTACGGAGAGAACTTGTCGGGACTCTCTCCCAACAGTGTGACGATCATAATTTTGCCTTCAAATGACAGACTGTTTTCAATTGTATCCCTTGCAAAAGATCCACCACCTACAATGTCCCTTCGGCACCATCGAGATTTCGTCTCAAAAAGTAACGGAAATATCATGTAGTGCTCCTGCTTCTCTTGACTCTCTTGTCATCGTGCTCGTTTTGCAGCCGTCGTGAATGTTGAACTTGAAGGTACTGCGTGCAGTTCTACTTCGAGGTAACAGAGTCTTACATCTGTTCTATGCAGAATGTCGTCTGCTGCTCATTTTTGATGGGCATTCAAATCATCGAGCAGTTCTTTTTCGCAAGCTGCATGTTCTGTTCCCATTTCGTAATCTTCTTCGACATAATCTGGCTTTCGATTGGGAGGAGGAGTAACGAGATTGCCCGAACTCACTTCGCATATCTGCAATCGGTCCACAATGTCGCAGTATGCTCGGATAACTGCTTCTTCGTCGCCCAAGCCACGATGTACGTAATATGATATGGCTGACCTGAATTCTTTTCATAGCCGCTCTGGCTCTGTGGCGCCATAAAAGCAAATGAGGCCGCTGAAAAGGGGTCGCAAATTTGGCGGCGTTCGGAACGCAGCTGCTTTTCTGAGGCAACTTCGTAGTGCGAATCACCGCGCATCAGCCCGAGCAGCTCTGCAGCCTTTTAGGAACAAGCGTCATACGGTTCCGAGTTCACCATATGACCTGGCTTCCTTTTCGTAGAGAAGACTATCTCGGAGACTTCAGTAATCCGTAATTGAAGGATTCGCCGTTTACATTCTTCCTAACTCACGGAGTGTCTCTTTCTTAGGGTCCTCTTTCTAGTGTGCTGATTGAATATGAAATACTGAACGCAGAGAATGAGGTCGCGTACAGAGAAAAAATGTCCTTGCGGTGCATTTTCGGCTCCGTACTCCACCTCATTCTCCTTTCATTTTGAAGTAAGCTGTGAGAGTTGTGTCGCACAGCGGAGAGCTTCCTCCTCTCAACCACCCTGGGATACTACGCCTCCCTGTTCAAATGAACCTGCAATCTGTAAGGATTGTGAGATTTAGATTGTAGTTCAATTCCCAACTATCTGTGTACAGGTTTCGAAGCACACAAAACTTAGCATTTCTTCTAGCGTCGATTTCATTGACAGTCCCTTTTTCTCTGCTTGTTTTCACCATGTGCAGTACCGCTCGATTTGGTCCTTTATACACTCATTTATACATGTACTTATCCGCGTGAATCATAGCAGAGATCTCGACATTCAAATGTCCGTTAAAGCGAAGTGCTAGATACTTATTACACGAAACTAGAGATCTGTTAAAGTCGCGTTTCTGTCACAGAATTGAGTATTACAGCTCGCACAATGGCGCCCACTTCAGCAACACTCCTAGGTTTATCATCGCCGATCAATGTCAGTGAGTTTTACCATTCCATCACACTGCTAGGTGCAATTCAGTTCCACATATATTCCGCTCGAAGAGATCTGTATATTGCTCTCAAAACGTGATGTGAAATAGGTGGGCGATCATGTCAGGCCCATCAGAGGTTATTCGTCCCGGGGTAAAGGCCCTACTATTTTCTTCCATAGTAGATAGATCTGGTTTACCATATTTTGTAACAAACGCCATAGCATCCTGATGGCTTGCACCATAGCTCGAGGGGATCAGGGATTGACGGAGGTAGAATGATCCTCCTTGTTCCTGGCGGACGTGTGACGTCCGTATATCCTGCAACATAGTCAGCGAATCTGCTGTCTTCTCGGAGTTTCCTCTGGTGTGTTTGATCATAATTCAGACGATTTCGATTGATTTTCACATAGCTCTCTACCAAAAATTGCTGGTACAGTTTGCCGCAGAAGTGTAGAGGACGGAATTCCGTTCTCACACCTATTGTATTAGAATAGTACTCTTTCCGAGTTACTCTTGTTCTGCGCCGATAATGGGCTGTATATCATGTTTGGATGCCAGCCGAGCTCCCCACGAAGAAATAGAATCGGGTATGTAAATAGATTACACTCGGCATCATAAACGCGAATATTCCTTAGACCTTCTGATTGTAAGTGCAAGATTGTGCTCAGCAGGTTTACATAACTCAGCAGGCTCAGTACTCCCCTTCTTCTCCATACGGCAGTTGTCGGCTCATTTTAGCGACGTGAATCCAAATTTGAATTCTGAAAAATCATTCTCACCGACATCGCTGATCTTTTTTCCCTTGCAACTCGAGCCTCTCCTCCGAGAGTAACATCGTTTAAAGCATCCCGTATGCCTGAGCAAAAGCATTGGTCTCTTCGAAGAGTGTGCTAAGAGACCGTATAGTCTAGGGTTGCAACTTATGTTAGCTGAATTCCCTGCTCTTTCTTCTGCCGTCATTTGTCAAGAATGTACACCTAGCCGTATCGCTATTCCTCTGGGCTGGCAGGTCCAATTCTGTGGTAATGTTGACCGTGAATGCGAAAGCAGTAATGCCTTTCCCGTGGAGTATCCGGTTGAGTTCGATGGATGCAGATGCAAGGGCACTGATGCAGTTGAGGATAGGCTCGCGAAATTTCTTTGCATCGTCATATCGACTTGTTAGTAGTAGCATACAAACGTGTTAAGGGGCGGTGGATTCGGACCCTGAAAAAATGTATCGCGCGCATACGCATGAGCAGCGAGCCCTTCCGCTGCACCATCGCACCGGTTGCTTTATTCACTTTTCCTAGAGGTCAGGCGTCAACTGAGTGACATTTTGCAGTGCTATGACGATCTTTACAATCAACTCCTCTCTGAATAAGCCACTTGGTGTCTAAGATACTTCGATCAGTGGTCTGAGTACGTTTCCAACAGAAAAGTTTAAATCCAATTTGTTCCAAAGTTGAACCACTCTTACAGTAAACGCACCTTCGTGGGCTTGTCAGGTCGCAAGTGATAGGGCTAGCCTCAAAACTCCCATGGATGGAGAGTCATACAGACTTAGGTTCATTTGCCCATTGCCAGGTTATGCATCAAAGCAAAATCGATTAGCTTCCGTCAGAATCCAAGCGATTCGATACAGAGTTTTTTAAGACGTTCATCATACAATAAAGTTGGCGAGCTCTTGAGCAGAAACAACGGTAGAGAAAGCTTTTTTGCACATTCTTAGCTCCATTAACCAGTTATATTTTATGTGGTGACCAGATAGGAGAGCAGTGCTTGAGGATTGGACGTACGTAAATGGAGAAAAGCAATTTATGCTCGCGCATTTAAAAGCTCTCAGAATAAAATTGGCTCGAGCGGCCCAATGCATGTACCTTGACGTACGCAGCTGAGTGTGGGATAAGAATAGGAACGCGAGTCGTTTATCAGCACCACTTAAGTTCTTGTACTCAGAAAGGAACGAAAAACTTATGCAGTCGACCTATGTCGCCGTAGGTATTTAGTTTTCGAGAAGTAAGGGTATTGAAATGAAATCAAAAGCCTCGGCACAACCAATATAATAGTCTGGAATAAAGACTCCTCTGCGCCTTCTCTATGCCAGAAGGGTACTGTTGACAGCAGGGTCGGCAATGTCGATTTGTTCTTTAGAAAGCCATGCTGACTGTTGTGTAAGAGGCTCTTCGCCATTAAGAAACTAGCAATTTTTCGACACTACATGCTCCATAACTTTGCTAACGGAGCTAGCCAGACATGTGGGTCTGTAGTTGGGAACACTACTCCTGTATCCTTTTTAAAGAATAGGTCTGAGAAGACCCACTCTCTAAAACTTAGGCACGCCTCTATGATCAGGAATATGTAGGGAACGTTATCAGGGGATGTAGACACTCTGCCTGAGAGTTTGCGCAGGGTGGAATAGACAGAATGCGAGATATATCGATTCAGCCCGAGGATTCGTTAGTCCTAGCAGCAAACACCCGTATGAGCTTGGGTACCTTTTGTCTACTGTTTTGAAAAAGTCGGCAAATAAGTTAGCCATAGAAAGATCATCTTCAATTAGGACACCGTCTGAGGAAGCCAGAAGTTAGGATACTGAATGACGATTAATGGAAAATTGAAATTCCACAAAAGAACAGTAGGACCGTCCATTCGGTGAGAAGTTTATGCAGGGAGTTCGCGAATTCGGAGTGGGCTGCCGCGGTCTAGGAAGGGTTCCGGTGCGCTAGGATCCAGAGAATTCCATAACATTGGGTACTGGTTTCGACGCTCACTGCTTGAATCAGGTGGTGGAGGTCTCGTTTTAAATGGAGATTGTGTGAAATATTTACATGTATAATAGCAACAACTCCATCGCGTACCCTGCTACCCTCACGGTCACAGCGGTGAGCAGCGTATGTCGAATTCAGACTGAGGGTGGCGTCATGTATGGTTTTGGCTAAAACCAACTTTCTGTTATGAACACCATTTAGCAGATAGAATCGATAATTCGTCTCTGAATTGGGTGATTTGCGCTCGACAGTGCAACTCTACTGAGCGCATTGGTTGATCTTGTATTCTAGCGGATACACACAGAGAATACTGACAGTGTGTAATCGATTTGACCGTGGATTGCAGGCAATGTTACCGACATAGTCAAATCAGTTTGATCGATCGACTGAGAAGAGGGGCCAACGGGGTTGCTGGCTTGATGATTTCCGCTTTCTGTTAGAGTTATCGACGTAGGCCTATTCCTCTTTCGTACAATCTGTTCTCGCATGCGAATGGACAAAGTCCTTTGTCAACGAGAGTCGTCCAGCCCGCATGTGGTCCAATAATCAACCGCGGAGGCGCTGGTAACTGTACTGAATTTTATCATGCGAGGCTTAGAATTTTTCAAGACTGTTTTCATCTTAGGTTACCTATGTGCAACAATTCTGCCACTATTGAACTCATTCAAGAGCTCTTGGTCACCTGAGGAAGCTATCGCGTCTTTTAAAGCTTCTTTGCCGCACTGGTGGCGGCCTCAGTGTACTGTTCACCAATGCCGACCCAGGTGATCCGGCATCCTTCTCGTCAACAACTTTTGGGGCAGCTTAAAAAATTTACCGAGGTGCTATAAAGAGCTGACCTGGAGTTATCACTTTGATCGGTCCTCGCTGAAAAATTTCGGTCAATGGCATTGAGTTTCTCCAGAATATGGCTCTGAGACTCTTTCATTGTGATAAAAAGCTGAAACAATCTGTCCAACCTTTTGAAATATTCGTCCCATCTTTCCTGTATGGGCTGTAGCCAGGGCGTGCAAAATCAGATGAGCTTTTTTTTGGCGGCATGAGTGCCGAGGAAGCTGGGCAAAATGAGGTCAGTAACCGGGAGTAGTGAGGTCACCAGGCGGTCATCCGTTCCACACAGTTCTACTACTTGTCTACTAACCTTGTCTACTAATCGACAGCGATTTTGTCAAGACTAGCTCGGATTCGGTATAGGGGTTACCGAAGGATTTCAAATTCTCACTGAATTTTGAATGAAGACCTATGTAAATCTATTGGGCTCGCAATGCTGTCTACAATATGGCAGTTCAAAGTACAGAATGGGCCTCCAGAAGGACTAAACCTTCAATATCCGCTCAGAAACAGTTCCATATGAAGCGCGCGGCCGTTAGCTAGCTTATGCGCTTATCACACTCACTTAGCAGAACAGAACGTTTCTGTATATAGTTACATGGATTTCTTCATGACATGTGATTTGACAGGATTAGTTTAAGATTTGATATATCAGGACTGATCAATACCCTAACAGCCACTCGCTTGATTCCAGCTGGCGTATTGATTCAAGAGTATTCGAACAAAGACATTTCTTGACTTCTGGCACTATCGTGAGGTTGTTTGACGAGCCGGATTGTTATCTATAACGGAATCTATTATCTAGAGCGGAATCTTCCCTGCGACTCGCAGGGGAAGAGAAGTTGCCACAGTTGAAGACGTCTTAAAGCTTCGTCTTTTTGTCCACACATTGATAAATATTAAATAATAGAATCTAGCGTGCAGGAGACGGTGGTCCGATTCCGTGTTAAACTTCGGAATAGCAGTGACGTCAGTAAGGCAAAACATCCAATCAAAGATAATGTGGTCTATTTCACTATAGAACTGTCCATAGGGTGATTCCCATGTCCATCGCGAATGAGAGGTCTTCCAGAATTGCGAATTACCATGAATGGTGTGGGTCGACATGATAAATCCGGACAGTCTTTCACCCTGCTCAATCCATTCCATTCCATGAGCCCCGATGTGAAGCTCTTTAGCTGTTTTCTGGGACCATTCTCAGCGTTGAAATAGCGTCGATGACCTTGAAGAAGGTATGGTCTCTTCTGCAGGGCCTATCCGGATCCATATATAACGCTTCTAGCTCTTCTTCTTCGTAGCCCGATGTTGGTGCACAGGCAACGAAGGTGGTTAGAGCTGGGGTTGAAGTATATCTTCTTAATCGCAAACGTCCGATTCGGGTTGTTAAGCTTTCGTA